>JANHFL010001474.1:202344-227977 GCA_032468155.1 Oxyrhabdium leporinum
GGCCCGTTTTCCTGCCTCCCCGAGCCTCCATGCGTGCCCTGCACTTACCTGCATCCACAACGGGCTATATGGAGACTCCTGGGAGGGGCGGGGAGGGGTGGGCAGAGCCAGCCAGGAGTGGGATTTGGGGTTCGGCGATCCCCGCAGAATCTTCGCTAAGGGTTCACATGAACCCCCACGAATGCCCAGAAGCCCACCCCTGTCCCCAGAGCCAGATGATTAAGGGGCTGCTTAACACCCCTCAAGGCAGAGTGCAGGGTAGCCAAAAAGATGAAAGCAATGTGGAGGAGATAGGCAGGAGACGTTAGAAGCAATCCCTCCTTTATCTTACTGAGGCTTGGTGCTGAGACGGATCAAGCCTGGAATGGCTTGGTTTGGCTTGGGTCCTCAGCTAATGACTGGTAAAATTCACTTAATGATAGCAGCAGAGATTGCAGTCACTAAATGATTGCAGTAGTTTACAACTGCATTCTTTAGCAACCAAAATTCCAGCCCCGATTGTGGTCGTAAGTTGTGGACTATCTGTATGCAGATTATCCAACCTTCTCTTCTACAGACAAAAAAGCATGATTAAGATTTTCTCCACAGCAAGAAAATGATATCCCATGAACTATGTTTATCAACTGGGTGGCATATTTCGTAAATGCTGAGACAATCAAACCCAGATGACTTGCTTATGATTTGTGGTAACGGTCATGAATTTGGCAGATTCTCATTCACAAGTACGGACCCTTTTGAGTGGAAACTATATAACTGCCACTAGGTGGCCATTTATCCCTGAAAAGTAAAATATTCATCTTTAAATGGCATTCTTATACTCATTATTTCTGGTAAAAATGTCCACTATTTCATCTCCAGAATGAAATAATGCTATTCGATTATTATTTTCTTTGGCTTCAGACCAACACTGGCAACAGTTTGTAGTTTACAGCTATTTACTTTGGATATGAAATCAGCAGAAAGTTGTTTTTTTCTTAGAGGTTTTATTCCATTTCTTTTGGTATATTGTTTATGTGTATGACAGGCGAGTTTCTGCCAGGTTAAGCCACATTATGCAAAGCACAGAAAGGATGTAAAAAATAGCAAGCCAAAGAGATGAAAGGTCTGCACTAGAATAAAAGAAGCAATGTGAGATCACACTTCACTCTGCAGCTCCATAGCTTTTTTACTTTGGTAGCCATCCTTTATTCTACAATGTTCACATGCCAATTCATATACAACCATTCTTTCTTTAAACACAGAAGGATCTCAACTCCATCCAACCATCATTTTCTGGCCAACCATGATGTTTTGACCTACTCATATCTTTGTTTTTGCGCTTCAAAACGTAGTTATATAAATACAGATGTATTATATTGTAATTGTGTAACATTTTTTATATTACCAAACCATCTCAACATACTGTATTTCTTATGGACTAGTCACACACATTAAGATTCAATCCACTTTCTTCCAGCATGCTTTTATTCTTGACACTCTTCTAGTTTCATCGCATACATTTCTCATGTACCACATTTTTACTTATTCACAGTTACTTGTCCTTTCTTTGCAACAGAAGTGCCACTTTTTCTTCTGTTGACAAACATTTATTTCTCCTAACCAGGGGCATCTCCAGGGTACTCAGAAAAGCCATAGTGACAGGCGTGACTGTGGCATTGAAACCCCCTCCTCTTTAATGTATGTCTCAACGACATGCGAAAAAGCAAACTATGCCTGCCCTTCTCCATTTTCTCTCTTGCAGGCCATCAATCTCTCCAAGCACCTTCGCAAGCAGACATAAGAAATGAATGATCCTGAAATTTTTGCATTCACTCTTGCTATGTTTTCCTTTATAGAGGGTAACAATAATCTAATTCTTCTAATTGTGAGGTAGCAGATATGCCATGTTCACCCCAACGTTAAGCAAGCAATGTAGCCATTTATTAGCAAGCCATATTTATGCTTTAATGTTTTGCCAGTTACATCATTTTCACCTATAGCCTTACTATTTCTGAAAATTTATGAGTTCTTTGTTTCTCTCTCTCTCTCTCTCTTTTTTGGTAGAAACATGTTTCTTGGCACAATTTCTCTTTGAATCCCTTTCATTGCTATTTAAATCTCTAAAATAACTCTTACAGTGTTCCCTCATGTAAGTTCCATTCCAAATAATTTCCTCAAATTTATTTTTAATTCCAGTCATTCTGCTGGAAATACCTTGTTTATGACTTTCCAGCTTTCCAGCTATTTCTCAAGCAACTTATTTACTTTTACGACAATTGCTGTGCATTTTTTCTGCCTTTAAAAAATCTTAGCCATTCCATATTCTCTTTATTTTGCTACAACTTGTTTTTTTCTCTCATAATAAGATCAAACATCTTTGTAAGGGTCTTTGATGAGTTTTTATGGTAAAAAGAAAGATAGGCTGAAATAACAATTCAATATTGTTATTGGGAAAGGGAAAAATAGAACAATAAAATGTCATATGTAAATAAACTTTGTGCAGTTGTATAAGTTGGTGGAGATATTTGGCCACCTGCTGTGTGCGTATGGGGTTAGCATCCCTTAAAAATGATAAACATAAAATTTATCAGTGTGGGCCTTGTATCTGGAAATGATTGGGGTGATCAGAGAACATATTGGGGCAACATATGAGCAAGAATTTCTAATTCTCTGTATCAACAAAAGTAAATTCTCTGCAAATAAGCTTATGAAATCTTCCCCAGTAGAATGAATGGGAGGGCATCGAAACGGGTTCTGGAAAAGGCCCATCCATAATAGTTTAGATTGTGTAGATAGATACCTTGTAGTAGAGGACATATGTCTAACATTTGGCAATAGTATTCAGCGGCAGTGGTGATGTCATTTTGACAAAGTCCTCATACTTTCTCTTTTACTATTGATTTGGTTTCTCCAGGGTTAATTGGCCAAATATGCCGGAGAGAGACAAAGACTGCAAAGTTCATCTATACAGATGCGGTGCCAATAATAGATTCAGATTATTCAGTCTTGACAGCAGCAGAGGCATCAGACCTGTAAGGTTTAGGCCTGAGCCTTAATACTTATCACAGTGGCTTCAAGCCTCAATATTGCATTGGGGATGCATTTTGGGGTACCGAACAAAGTCCTAAGGAAATTTGATTGAATGGCTTCAAAGGCCCCCAGGGTTGTGTATGGGTCCTATTGTATCCCATATAATAGGTTGGCAACTGTTTTAGCTGTAAACAATTTAACTGCTGCTGGGATCTAATTTGCCCCCTGTTGCCTATGAAATTTAATTATTGCTTGTGTGCTCTTTTGGCCAATAGAAGAGGCATAATTTACCTAGGCTGTTAATTTCCTGGAGGCCTGAAATACTATGCCCAAATATTTAAAACATTTGACCTGCTCTAATTCAGGGCAATCAATTGTCCACTTCTGCTTTTGCCTTTTGTTTGAAAAAACTAAAACTTTAGATTTATCATAATTGGTTATTAATTGTTCCTCATTAGAGTAGGATGCCGGGATTCTCAATGCCTACTTTATGCCTACAAAAAGACAAGGAGCAAAGAGATAAATCATCAGTACAAAATAAAATTGGGAGATATCTATGGGCTAATTTAGACCCAAGGATGTTTCTGAAGAGTTTTGATCAGAGAGTTGATATATATGTTAAAAAGCAATGGTAGAATACATCCTTGTTTTACATTTGTGTTTGATGGATCGAATAAAATCAGAAAGGTCCCCTTCCAGTTACCTCAACTCCATTTTAACAGGAGTCTTCGTCTGTAGAGGATCAGCTTATTCTTGAGATATTATCAAAAGTTGCCTTGAAATCAATAAAGGCTGCATATAAATTCAAGTGAGTGGTTTGTTTATTTATCTGCCAGATGCTGAAGCACTAGGCAATGGTGTATAGAACATCCTGTCTGAAACCTTGCTTGCTCTAGATCGATTATTCTGTCCTCTATTATCCAGGTTTGGAGTCTGATAAATAAATATATGGCATATGCTAATGATGTTCCATAGACTAATTAGCCTATATTTAGCCAGATCATCTCTACCACTCTTTTAACATAAGGGGTCAATTATACTGTAGCTTCCCCCCCAATCCTCTGGAATCTTGGCTGTGTGGTTAAGGTATGAAAATTAAGAGGCCAACATAGGGGCCTACAAATTTGTATTAGATTTAATTCGCTCATGGGGGATATAGTCAATCTCTGGGGACTTTACCACACTTGAGCTGATTAATGAGTTTTTGTACTTCCTTGCATTTGATTGGAGGCTACAGTGGCAGTGAGGATAATGTCTATGGAGATTCTCAGTCATCCAGAACATGGTTGTCCCAAAGGTGCTTTTTTCAAGAGACAACTGGACTTTCTGGTTTTTCTCTGAAGACGTTTCACTTCTCATCCAAGAGCTTCTTCAACTCTGAGCTGACAGTGAGGATAATGGTATATCCATCACATAGGGGATAGCATGTGGGTCACAGTAAAGGAAGGCCTTGGAAGTGGTGTACCCAGGTACTTGAGGGATACCATAATGGAGTTGTATGATGTTGTTATGGTATGCCAAAATAGGGAGTGAATTTTGGACTGTGTGGCTTTGATTATCTATGACCATTTTTTCCTCTGTGATCCTGAATTGTTTTCTTTCTGATGAGGGCCTTATATTTATGCTCCTTTAAAATTTGGGTGGAATCTGGTGAGTTGGTCTTGAGTAAGAAAGCAAGGATTCAAATAATGCTGTTTTAGCAGCAATACAGTATTTAACAACCATCTCTTAGAGTGCTATCCCCTCCTGATCAGATTGGTATTCACCTTCATTACAAAAGATTGGAACTTACTATGATATTGTGATATACATTGAGTATTGTACTACCTTGTAGGGCAGTCATGTCTGAGCATGCCCCTGCGTTACAGAGGGTTGAAAAGTATGCAGTTCCTTCCTCTGAGTGAAACCATTGGTCTATATCTGCCTTCAAGAGGGCCACGCCATCTGATCCCATTAGGGCTACCTTGCGTCAGACATTTTAAATGGGCCTCAACTTGGTTCCTACTTAGGCCTTGCTAACTTTGCAAATGAAATTTAAAGGGGAGATGATTATTTTCAGTCCTGGAGATTCATAATGTATCTTTTATTCATCCTTATTTTTGTAGAGATCATTCTCTGTGCATTTTTTCTTATCCTGTAGGCTAAATTAGAATGTTATAGAAGTAGAATGTGGCAGTAGTGAACCATTTCATGGTATGGGCATGTCCTTGAAATCACCAGGTCCCTTTATGTTAACTTCCTGATCTGGGAGGAAGAGTGTAAGTGTTTCCCTTTTCTTTCCTGCATATGGTACTGGACATGGAGAGGAGGAATAGCTGTTCTGCCTGAGACAATTTCTCCATTACAGAGGCTGAGAACTATCAATGCCTGAGCAGAATATGGAGCCCCATGGGGGAAAAGCTTTCTAAGTGGGCTCTCCTTTCCCTCAAACCCACTCCAGGTACTTTGGTACAAGGCTTCTACTATTGTCCTAAGATGTTTTGGCTTAGTTTACAGCCAGTTTGGGAGAGGGGATCTCAATTATTTAAAGTCAGCAGGACCTCCGTTCTAAAATGTACTATTAATAAAAAGCAAGAAGACTTGCAATATTTTTCTAATCTATTCTGGTTCGGAGGTTTATTGTTCCAGCAGGAAATAATCAGATTCATCATAGGTTTTATTGTAAACTGCCCAGAATCAATTAGGTGAGATGGGTGGTGTAGAAATGTGATGAATGAATGAATGAATAAAATTTCAGTTTCCAGTACATTTGGCCAGCCAGATCATATAGAGGATAAAGAATGCAGAATTTGGAGGCTAGTATTGCTGACTCATCTATTTCCAAGTATATTGTTTTAGAAGATGCAGCAGCAGTTTGTGCCTGGAAAAAAGCTTAAAGGGCTTTTAGATTTCTCTGATGTCTTAACTGCCTTTTAATCCTTCAAAAGTCTGAACAGCTGATAAACTGGAGAGTAGCTGCTACAAAAACCTGTTCTATCCTTCCCAATTGTTCCCTGCAGAATTATTGGTAACTCACTTGTTGTGTCTGATCATAAATGAATTCAGAATTACACTTAGCAACTGAGGACCTGAAGAACTCTGTTGGATTTTGACCACTATGACTCCAATTTTACACATTTCCCTGGTTGCTACTTAAATGAACTTTAGAATGGGACACTTATGGTAGTTTATTTGCCTTTATGTTTGATGTATCTGCTGTTATTTGTATATAGTCGGTGTTTTGGCATTTGGAGATCCAAGGTCATTTGTCTTTCTCATAGGATGAGTTTACTATCTTACAAGTAGTCCTTGTTGAACAGATACTTCTTTGGTGACCATTTAAAGTTATAATAGCACTGGAGGGGTCTTACAATGGATCCTTGTAATTGTGGCCACTGCAGCATCCACAGTCATGATTGTCCTACAGGTGTTTGGCAATTATGACGTTGCAGTGTCTTGTGATCACCATTTGTGACCTTCATCGCTGGCTTCCAACAAGCAAAGTCAATGGGGAAGCCAGCAGGAAATTGGAAATGGTGATTACATGACCGTGGGATGCTGCAGTTGTGCAGGATTTGCCTAACAAGTGGAACTGCTGGAATGGTTGGTCCCTGTTACCCACTGTTAAGCAAGGACTTTCTGGTATTGTTCACTTATTTAACTTGAAAGCCTGACATTAAAGGGAACACATACATTCAGTTTAGTAATACATGTGTTATTTTACACCTAGTTGTTTAGTGTTAATGACAAAGTTTGTCATATAAAGCTGATCATTTTCTTTGCTATCAACTCGTTTTCTCAATCCTCCTCTTCACTAGGCTTCAATATTTAGTCTTCTAAGTTAAACATTAAAAACATATAATCCATGCAACTTTAATTCTTGCTGTCTGGGTTGTGTGTAGGAGTATAAACAGTAACTGGAATGTTTAGTGAACTAGAAAATAGATGAAAATAAGCACTTTCCTCTGCTTAAAAATCTTGTTCACTGTTCTGGCTTTCGAGACATCCATTTCTGTTCCTAAACTACTGAAAAGTAGCTCATATCACATTCTGCAGCTTTTTTTTTAACTATGGCACTTTCATGGTCACACAATTAAGAAATTAGAATTGAACTATGTCATCCATCCTGATAGAAATAATTTATATTGCATGTATTCATCTTAAAGTCTTGTGGACACTTGTGGACACATTAAAGGATGGTTTCCTTTAATACTGAGTTAACCTGGGCTGCTAAATACATTCAGATCAAGATACACAGAAAACACATCTTTATTGACTGCATTTGCTAACACATTGAAGAATGCAAAGATATTTCTTTTTCCATAAGCAAATGGGCCATGGTCCCAATGTGTATTAAAGCATACACTAAATCGAAACATGATGAAAATTATGGCAGACAGACCTATTCCAAGGCAACACAAACAGCATGCATAATACAGCTTTCACACAGAACAACCTTGATACATTATATTGCTTTAAGGATTAACTAACATGGAAAATGTACAAAAAGGAGAAATAGGTTTTGCATTAATGAAAAATACATTTTTTTTCTCTACAAAGGAATTTCTAATACAAGAAAATAAATATTGCAACATAAGCCAAAAATAATTTAAAATTGCTCTTTTCAATATATTTTCAATATTTCTCTTTTATATTAACAAATGGCACATCACTTTCTTTGAAACAAAGAAAACAGGCGGCCTTTGCCTCCTGTGACATTCATATTGTTTCCTGTAACTGATACAGTGGGCCTGTATTGTGTCAGTGTGGAATGGACCAAAGTGTGCAAGAGATTCCTTAAAGAACAACCAAATTGCCACACCCATCCAGTAACAGGAAATGGAGCCTTGTGACAGGTTGCAAGAACAGGCAGGAATGAATTTACCCTTTCCCCCCACTCCTTGGGGAGAAATGGCTAATTCTCCACTGTGCTTTGAGGAAAAGCACTGCCAAACCTTTGTTTCTTAAAAATGCTGACAAAATAACTGTCAACAAAAGATTCAAAATATACCACAAAACTCCCGTTTCCAAAAACTGAAGGTGAAATTTGAGTGTATTTGAGCATTTCCTAAAACCGGACTCTAATAAGACATTCCATTTAAATCTAAGGTTTCAAAAACAATGTTTGATCCTTATTAATGAACACAAAAATGAGCTTTACTATAGCCATGTTAATACATAATCATGATGCTAACAGGATTCACCCTTTACAGTGCAAATGTCAATGCCTGAAAGTTCACACATTATTGGATTAAAGACCTTTATGTAATAAAATAGACCATTTATGCTTTTCCCCCCATTCATTTCAAAATACATTTATAATGCATCAAAAATATTTTTCACATACAATTCCTTTTTCCTTTATGCAAATCTCTCTAGCTTCTACAAGAAAAGAGGCAGGTGCTAAGTAGCAAAGGAAGATTGGCATTCTCCTTAAAAGGGTTTTGACGAATATGCACATAGCTGTCAACTGAGCAGGAGCTAACAGAGACACTACTGGAAACAACACAAAAGAACAGATTTTAAGTAATTCAGAGCTGGATCTTAACCGTGACAAAACACTCGCATTGTGCGATGAGCAACTCCCTTCGACAGCTAGCTATATATATCAACCCTCAAATACTAGAGAAGACTTTGATTTAACCATCTGGAGCATTTCACTGTGTTTATTCCACCACACGGTAACACTATTATTGGGGACAGACAAAATAAAAACAAAAAATGGGCCCACTGGCATCCCTTTGATGGCCTTCAGAGTGGGTAAGCTTGGATTTGGAAGCAAACTATATGCCTTGTAACTTGTACCTGCTTAAGGCACTCACTTCAACCCTTTAAGCTCCCAGCCTCCCTCTTGCCAAATGGGGCCTGGCCCTGCCCACTTTTGGACTGCAACCTTCAGCATGCTCCCCTGAGGGCAGCTGCTGAACTAACGGAAGTTGTGCCCTCCTCCATATTACATCACAACAGCTGGCAGAGGGCTTCTTTAATCCCATAGACTGAAACCAAGTCCAAGGCACTTACTGGACTTCACTGTAGCTACCTTGGCAACTTGAAAGAGGCGTGGACTACAACTCCCAGAATTCTGCGAGTTGCAGTCTGTACCTCTTAAAAACTGCCAAAGTTGAGAAACATTTCTATAGGGACATTGTGAATGCTTGTGAACATTATTTAGTCTGAACATAGTTGTTGTTTTTTTAAATCCCAATCCATATTCCTCAGTATTTGCAAAAATATGTAAACTTCAAGAACCCAGCCTTATTGAGTTCTGTCATTCAGAGAAAAAACTTACGAGTTACCTATAAGGTTTCGACAAACAACTGAAGTGTGTATGTGGATTTTTACCAATTCATGCTATGTGCCTGAAACGCTTAGTAATGCACAATGTAAGGGGTGGAAAGCTGCAAAAGGAATCAGTGAAAACTCTTTATTTGCCGGCGGAAGCCCCTCTGGAGCCAAACCACTTCTGTGAGGGGAAGGGCAATTAAAGTTATTAGGAAAAAGTGGGTTCCTGTTTCTTTGTGAAGCCTTCTGTGTCCTTTTTCTCATGTATAGTTCTTACTCTCCATACAGCAAAGCCCACTGTAGCCTTGTAAACGTTTGCTCTCTGCAAAAAACATGATAGCTGAAGCAATAGGAGCTTATCATTATAGAAAGGCCGTACTCCAACACTCCATCCGACTCTGTGAAGTCCCACATGAATACAGGGTATCTTGTTCCCTCCAGTTTTAAGGAAGACTGTGAGTAGTTAGCAACATTCAATGAGATTTTTGTGATACATTTCTCTCTCTCTATATCACTGGTTAAGATTGCACTGGAGACTCTGGACCATGGCAAAGTAATAAGTATTTTTGCATTTTCTTTTTTAAAAAAATGTTTCATAATAGCATCTTATTCACAGTAAAATATGGAGTGTTCCATCCTTCTATACATCATCTAAATGAAGAGAGGTGCTGCTTTAGTTTGGTTGTTCTTTAAAGTTTACCCCTTTTGCTGTCCTGTATTGAGTGAGCAAGCAAGTAATGCAGTAGCTGGCAAATGAAGCTGCATACAGCAAGATTGCTGGATTTTTTTCTCTTGTTTTTAAAGCAATAGTTGAACTAAAGCACACGGAAGCAAGATCCATTAAAGGCAGCATATTGATTATTTGTAATGACATAACTAGGATATTGTAGCTAAAGTCTAGCAAGCTTGATAAGATAAAACTAAGTCCTATTTACTGTATTTAACATTATCTGAATATACCAAGCCTCGAAGATGGAACAAAATTTACTTGCCAATCCATATGTTAGGCTACTAACATCGAACTGTTCCATTTTGGTCAATGATTTGAAAAATAATTTTGCAAACATATATCAGTAAAACACTGACGTGTATTTGGCGATTGATTTTGGTTTCTTTCCAGAATAGAGATTCTCTAAATTATAGTTCAACTGGAATAGTATTAAGGACTTCAGAAGACTGGTAAAAATGTGACTTTCAAAAAAACAAAATAAAAAAGAATTGCCAATATGTGGCATCGGAGAACAAAAAAATAATAATCATATTGCTCTTACTGCAGTGAACAAGTAACATCAGAAATCACAATGGTGGAAGGTGGTTTGAATGATGAAAGCATCATCTTCAGCAAGCTTGCAAAGTGGGTCATGAATACAGATTTAGTCCTTTAGTTATTCAACAGCTTTTGCTCATAGTAAGTTTCTGGTTTCTGGCTGTGCTATTTTACTATATTCTTTGGCATCCATAAAATAATTTCACAGATTCATCAGAATTAGAAGATGCTTTTCTCCCCCAGTTTGAAAGTGTCCCAGTGTGCATATGTAAGGGTATGTATAAATGTGCGTATACCACATACACACATACAACCACACACACACACTTGTATTCAAAGTTACCTACCATCAGCAAAAATGTTTAGTGAACTTCACTTGTCTTTTTATTTTACTTCCCTGAGCTTACACTGGGGCCACTCCCATCAAGCCTGTAGCAAACCTCAAACCCTTGACTAACCTTTGAAGCCAAAATTGAATCAATAGTGTAACGAAGTGCAAACTTGGAGATCTGTATGACTCATAAGTCACACCAGCTTTTAAACAACATTTAAGGCTTATTAGAAACATGTAATAAGTAAATACTGATGTACAGTATTACTGAAATATTTAGAATGCTGACTTCTGTGAATCACCCTCTTAGGATATGTTGATGGCTCACTAACAAGTTTTTACTTTGAAAGGAAAGGAAATAAAGGGGAAAAGCCATCAATGTAATTAGTGTTTATAAAAACAAGCAAGATGGGGAAGGAAATGTTTCAATGATGCTGCCTCTTCAACCAAGTGACTGCTACTGTACAGAAGCAGTTCCTAAAGAGATGAGCAGAGATTTATTGAGTTATCATGAAAGCACAGACTGGCATTCTTTGAAGCTATTTGAATAATTCCCCCTCTGAGTAATTGAAACATTTCTTCTTCTGATCTTTGTTTGGCCCATACTAGGCTACTTTAACCTGAGGAAATTATGGGGAATGGCTCCAATAATCAAAGGTTTAGGTTTTACCAATGAGTAGTATAAATAATACCCCAAATTACTCTGGGAAGATACTGACAGGGAACAGAGCAGCTTTAGCGTGGATCTGTTAATTCTATCTACTGAGAGCTTTGGATGGGTCTTTATAGAGCTGCTCAGCTGATAATTGGAGTGATAAGAGTTAAATCTTGGTTCTTGCTTCCTGGATGGACCCTAATTGAACTGAAGAGGTGAGGGAGAAGAAGGGGAAAAAAAGTTTAGTAGACCATAAATACAATGTTGTATTCCTCTACCCATTAAGTGCTTTCTTCAAATAAGCCTGTTGTGCTTCTTTAAAAAAAAGAATCGCTTATTTTACTTCATACTTGCACACACAGACATACACACTGGCAAACCCTGCACATGTGTACATGCATGTGCAGGTGCACAGACACACATACTATAAACATCTATTTTTACTATTCCATGTTCTATGGATATAGTTGGCTTCCATAGTAGTACTCTCCTTCTGAAACCTGCCCCGAAAGAGGCAGTAACATCTGGCAGATCATGAAATCAATTTGCTTAAGTAATGCCCATAAAACTGTCATCCCTGCATGAACAACAGACGCTGGCAATCTCAGATCTTCTCATTAAAATCCTGAGATGTCCTGCTTGCTCCCAGAAAACTGATGTCCTTAGTAATGTGTATGCTTGCATTCTATGTAACCAAGATATACATGTGACAAGGGTTAACTACTGTGACTGTATAGAAGTCTAAATTGTTGAAGCCTGGAGCTGTTTCTCAAGCATATAAGAGAGAGGAAACAACAGTGCTCTTTTCTGAATTATATATACAAATTAAAAACAAAGTAACAAACCAAAACCCTTTGTTATGATACCAGTTGAAATTGGACATGGCAGTTTTAACTGGATTTAGGCCTCACAAAGCTGTCACGACTGGTCTCAGAGGTGCATTAAGATGCTAAAATACTCATTCTGAAATTATCCTCGTTTCCTGAATCTAACTGGCTGTGGTGCCCTCTGCCACTTCCAGATTCTGTGTCAGAGTCACTCATTTCTGCATCTGAAAAGTAGCCATCCGTCTCATTGTCAAAAGGATGCAAGATAACCTTTGATCTTTCATTTTCTGGAAGTCCATGAAGCATTTCAGGCATCTTGTTCTGTGGTCTTTGAGTCCCTTTGCCTTCTTTCGGTAATTTGAACCTCACCACTGTTTTCAGACTACCTACTGAATCAGGCACTTGAACCAGAGAGTTAGGATCTGCTGGGGTGTACTTCATGACATCCTCATCATGCTTTAGACTTGGGGAAGCTTGAGAATCATTTGCTTTTGGAAGAGGAAGTGCAGGATGGGAAGAGCCCTTCTTAGATGTCTTTTTCACTTCACATGCCCCTTTGCGCTCTGACTGTAGTTTGTCCATACTTTTCTCCGCCTTGCCATTTCTTAAATCATGGGATAAAGATTTTGTGGTGTTATTTGCCGAATAACTGCTGTTAGTCCATTTATTTGAATCCTCTTCTTGATGTCTTTTAAAGAGGGCGTTTAAGCCATTTCTTGCTGTTTTTTTCTTAGTGTGTGTTCGATGTTTGCTTTTAGTTTTCTTAGTTGTGTCACTCTGTTTCAACGGGGACTTCAAGGAATGATCCATCATGAAACTTAATAAGGTCTCTTCATCTTGTAAAAGTTCCTCGGAAAGGCCTGGATTTGTGTTTTCATGATGGCCGTTGTTCAAGGACCACCCACTCATGGCCATGTTCTCTGTGGTGATCTGTACAGATTGAGCCAACCAGCTGTTGAAGAAGGTCCCGGCAATGGGAAAGGAAGTTGACAAGCCTAGTACAAGAATGGGTAGAAACAGAGAATGCGTTAAGATCAGTCTTTTTTTTTTTCACAACTCATTACAAATTCAAACACTGTCTAATAATTAGATTACAAGAAACCAGTTCGCTAATGCAAGAATATCTGAATCACAGGCAGCAACCGCTTTGTGAATAGCCACCGTCACACGGTCCCTTTATTATTTTCTGAAGGTAATTTTCCTTTTGCCTCACTTTTAAATACAGGCAAATCCTTGACTTACAATAGTTTGTTTAGTGAACATTTGAAGCTGCAATGGCACTGAAAAAAAGTGAGTTGTGACCATTTTGTTGCATCCCCATGATCAAAATTCAGACGCTTGGCAACTGACTCATATTTATGACAGCTGCAGTGTCTCGGGGTCATGTGACCAACTTTTGCAACTTTCTGAGAAGCAAAGTCAATGGGAAGCCAGATTTGCCTAACAACCGTGTCACTAACTTAATAACTGGAATGATTCAATTAACAACGGCGGCACCAAAGGCTGTAAAATGGAGCAAAATTCACAATAAATATCTCACTTAGCAACAGAAATTTTTGGCTCAATTTTGATCTTAAGTTGAGGACTACCTACAATGCCCTTCCCAGTGTTATATTCTTAACTTAATAATATCCAATGTACCTTTTTTGATATTTTTTTAACCATGAATATATGTGATAGAAATTGCCTGCATGAGTAATAATTGAAGGACTAGAACCCATAAAAGTTTATGCTACTGAATATTTTCTAGCTTTTAAGGCACAACAAAACTCCAATAGGCTTCCTGCTCTTGAGAGATGGAAACCCCTGAAAAGCAGTTTTGGATAAATCAAATTAGACATGAGAATGAAAGGATATTTCAAATAAACAAACTATTTCACTTAGAAGGCAAAGATAGGGAACAGGCAATTCTCCTGGCAGAAAGTATCCCATAAACTTGAAACCCTGCCAGAAAAAGAGCACTTTCCACATGGGCCGCTTGCTTTACCGTCAGACAGTAGTGACACCTGAAGATAGTTTCTAAAAAGATCTTGGTGGGTCTTATGATGCTTTGAAGGGCAGGTCTCAAACTGTGGAAGGTTTTAAAGATAACCATCAGTAAAACCGAACTAAAAATGCATGAGGAGCCAGTATGATAGTTGTGAAATGCTAGTGTGGTCCCTGGGCTCTATTAATAGCCTGGCAGATTATTGTAATTGGAGGTTTCCAAACTGCTGCTGGAATTCTGTGCATTTCCACAGACTAATCTGGAGACTACAGAGTGTGGATCACTATGAACATGCCGTTTCTCTAAACCAGGTCTGTCAAACTCCCGATGCGTCATGCGCTGGCCATGCCCACGCCTGGTTTAGTGAAGGAGAAAAAAGTCCTGATACGTCACGTGACGCCACCGTGATGACGTGAGTTTGACACCCCTGCTCTAAACCATCCACAGCAACATATCCAGCATGATGAGGTTTTCCGCCAGTGGACATTAAAACAGAGTTGGGGATCCCCTCTAGCTTACATATCTCAAAATAAAGCCAACCTTTCCTTCTGTGCAATAGTCTTTTCAAAAAGTGATTTACATACAGCAAGTCAGGATTTGGACTGAGGTCATAAGACACACTCTCCACCCACACATCTTTCATTGTATGCAAGGTGAGTTTACATCCCACTGCTTGCTTTGCCATTCTTCTCTTCTTTTTAGGACTTTGGGAATATTTTCACTCTTCCCTCACTTCTCCAAAAGCATGGAAGCCAAAGCTTTCTAGAGCTACATTTTCCCATTGCTTTCATCAGTGAGAAAGCTGAAGAGGGAGTAAAATCTAGAAAATGGAATTTCTCATTAAGATAGCCCCTGCATTTTGAAGCAGTACCTCCCTGGAGCTAGGCTTGCCTTCTGCCCTTCCCAGTGGGTAAAGCTGTTTCCAAGGGGGGCGTATGCTCCCGGTGAGTTGAAGAAGTACTCCTTAATATGGATTAGGTCAGCAGATGGGGCTTTGCAAGTGAAACAATGTTCTGGTCCCTGTTACCATAATCTGTCACCCTCTCACAACAATCCAATCCCATTTTAAGGAGCAATCCAGTTCTGTTTAAAGTCATGTACAACTGCATCCAGAATTGTATTATTAACCCAGATAGATGAACCATAGTCTAAGAAATATCTCCACCACTGAACAGCCTATTGGTGCCTGTGCAGCCTTTTCTCAATTATCAATGGATGCTGCCGATTTAGCCCTTCTCAATGTAATATTCTCCAAAGTAAAAGAGAAACAGAGTTGTCTTATACCTAAAGAACGGATGATGCCGTTAAGGAAAATAATGGAAAAAAGGATAAAATTCTATAGCATCTCAGCATACATATCTGCCATGGATTCTACTATAACAGTGGTCAGTGAAATCTGGAATCAAGTAACTCTACATAATGATTCTAATCCCTAAATTGAGAGTCTGTTCAGAACAACATCACGTGGAGAGTTGCTGAGAAATAAAATCAAAGTAATCTTCAATTCCTGGTCCTTCTCTAGCATCAGCCATTCAGTCACCCACCAGGACAAAGGCGCACACTATGCATATTTTTACCAAATGGCTGCTGCTGGAGAGAGGGAACTTGGGTATTCATAAAGGGTCCATATAACAGTGAATGCGGCCAATCTGAAACACACATGTTACAGTGGCTTGCCCTTTCCATCAGCCCCACAAAATCATGCCTGTTCTTCCCATGCCCCACGTTCTTCTCTCTGGATATGTGTGTTCCAAAATCAGCACAGCCTGCAGAAGTCCACTGCTTTTATTTTCTCAGGCTACTAGATGGGCTACGTGGAATCCAGAGACATTGTTTGGAAGAAAAGGTAACACGATATAAAAAGTAAGCAAATAAAAATGAAGTTAAGTAGAGCAGAGAGTCTGACAAGTGCAAGAGACGCATCCCCTAGCGCACCGATGCCTGCATACCATGAAGTCTATCCCAGCATAGCAGCAACTGTGATGGTTTTTGTGTCACAACCTAAATGACCCAATTAAACAGCTGCATCCAAGAATATCTATAGTGGAACAGCCATTATATACTTGAGCACTTTGCCCAGAGGAATGCCATCTGCAGTTTGTAAAATATTATGCCTTATATATTTGATATATAACTAGGATTGAATACAAAACTGAGGAAAAAAACGCAACTCCTGTTTTTCAAAATTTACCCTGTACGGCTAAAATGAATGTGCGTCAAAGGTGAAATGAATATGAAAATATATTTAAACATTTATTTCTCAGAAAACATTTTGAGTATTTATAACCTCCTCGTCTACGTGACTCTAAAGGCTTGATAGGTTTCAAACATATATTTTGAAGCTAAACTTACCCAGCTGTCCCAGTACTAACTCATTCCCTGATTTTCTCTTTTCTTTCTTCTCAGGACTGCTTTTCCTATCATCTCTTCCTTTTCTTTTTGGGTCACTTCTCCTTCCTTTTGTTCTCTTTTCAGCTTGCTCTGTTCAAATTAAAAAACAGAATGAATCAATAACACAATAAAGGTCTACATGCCATCAAGTTGGTGCTGGCTTAGTGACCACACAGATCTTGTCCGTGAATCTGTCCCTAACCTGATAACAAAAGGAATAGCACAGTAAACTACATTAAAAACAAACAAACATCAGCCACGGGGAGACTTCATGATCTAAGAAACCACTGCTTATTTTATTAATTTAGAACTCTGGCTTCTTTCATGTTCTTCAAAATATCTTATGGTGAATTACAATCTGTAAAATATGCCAGATAAAACAGTAAAATATGTTAACAATTTTAAACATACAGGAACGTGTCCAATCAAAGAGCCAGTTTGGTATAGTGGTTAAGGCATCAGGATAGAAACCAGAAGACGTTAAGTTCTAGTCCTGCGTTGAACACAAAGTCATTTGGGTGACCTTGGGCCAGTCATACTCTCTCAGCCCTAGGAAGAAGACAATGGCAAATCACTTTCAAAAAACCTTGCTAAGAAAACTGCAGGGACTAGTCTAGGTAGTCACAAGGAGTCAACGATGACTCCAAGATAGCAAATGAAAATAAAAATGTGAAATGACATAGACATGATGAGCTGTAGCTCACGAAAGCCTATGCTTTTTAATAAAATCTCTTAGTCTGAAAAGATGCCACCAAATACTTGATTTTAGAAAACTACCCAAGGAAGAAAAAAATGGAATCCGGTTCAGGATTCCAGAATGCAAGACTACTACAAAAACCAGGTCTTCACCAAGCACTGAGAGGCAGGTAGTAAGAGCACCAACTTGGTCACCATGGGAAGGTCACACTATAGCCAGGGGACCACAACAAAAGCCATCTCTCAGCCTGGGTCACAACACTCCCAACTTTGGAATCCCTAAGGGGGTCTTCCTTTACAGCTGTTTACATTTAGAGGGGTATGTGCTGGAGGGGGTGCTTCCATAAGTATCAATATTCTAAACCTTTAAGGACTTTGAACATCACTAAAAATGTAGAGGTCAGACTACTGATGTATAGGCATTAATTTTAAGATTGGGATTGTGTTTCAAAAATATATTGATAGGTTCTGTGTTATCTTTAAGAGCAGATACATATCTAGGAGCCGTGGTGGCGCAGTGATTAGAGTGCAGTACTGCAGGTTACTTCCCACCGGCTCAAGGTTGACTCAGCCTTCCATCCTTTTGAGGTGGGTAAAATGAGGACCCAGATTGTTGGGGGCAATATATCTTTGCTGGTAGATTTCTAGCAGTTTTCACTAGCTTTGACTCCTTCATGTTGGAGGTCAAATATTTTGTTGGCAATTAAATTTGTAAAACAAGTTTATGAAGATAACATTGGTAGCCATTTAAACACACATTTTCTGGACCAAAGTTTAGTGAGGGTTGCACACGAGCATGTTTATTATTCTTATATCCTGCTACACTGCCTGAACGGGCCCCTTAGGGCATCCTACAATATTAAATTACAAAACAATTAAAATCCAATTTTAAATGGTCACAAAATATCAATAAATGCTTAACAATTAATTTAAAATAGCAACCTAATAAATCTACAGGGCAACACTAAACAGCAGAGCAATAAAAGCAGTCAGTTTAAAATTAAATCTGTCCTGCTCTCCAACTACCTGCTACAGTAGAAACGTTTGGCTAATTTTTTGGATGGAGATGCAATCGTGACTTTCTGGACTTCCTCAAGGAGGAAATTCTAGAAGTCATGAGAGTCAGGCCAGGCCTACACTTCCATTTTGTCATTGTCAAAAGTATCTAGGAGTTCTCACTGCCTTCTCTAACTCCATTGGATGATTGACTGTCTTCTTGCTGCTATCTCAAGCCATCTGCCCTTACAGGCAATAGTAATTAGGTCTGCTATTCTCCCCCCCCCCACCACTGCACAAATGACCACAATTGAGCCCAAAATTTTTGCTGCTAAGTGAGACAGTTGCCAAGTGAATTCTGCCTCATTTTATAACTTTCTTTTACCACAGTTATTAAGTGAATCACTGCAGTTGTTAATTTAGTAACAGGGTTGTTAAATGAATCTGGCTTCCTCACTGACTTTGCTTGTCAGGACGTTGCAAAAGGCAATCCAGGATACTGCAACTGTCATAAAGATTGGTCAGTTGCCAAGCATCTGAATATTGATCATGTGACTATAAGGATGCTGCAACAGTCATCGGTGTGAAAAAATGATCACAAGTCACTTTTTTTCAGTACCTATACTTCAAGCTTTTAGCTCATTGCTACTTCATATTAATTGCAATGGGCGCATAAGGAAGACGCTTAGAAAATAAGAGTGTGAACTTTCGTAAGGAATCTGTATTATGGTCCAAACTGATATTAGAAAAACAAATGTGTCTATCTGATTCTATTCTTGATGGATAGCTTTTTTCTGGATTATAAACCTCTTACTGGGAGTACAAACATGTTGTGGTTTTGACTCTCTTATCTCAAGAGATCTTGATGTAATGCTAGGCAGCAGTTTATAAAACACCCACTTTTGGAAGTTTCTGTCTAATGCAAGCCAGTTGCCTTTAGCTGCTACTTTGTGGTTAGAGCTACCAAGATGAAAACACAGCAGTCATTTCCACAGTGCACAGCAACAGGCCTTGCCACTATGAGCTTATTCCTAAACATCTAGAAGGGGCTAACATCACAACAAGAATGCTGGAGTTAAGTACTATGGGCTTAAAGCAATTAGGCATTTGTTGCAGCCAGTTAATAAACTGCTATTATTCTTTTAATACAGGATTTATATTTGCAGGCTTGCCAATCAAAGATTTTTCTCACAATTACTGAACCGATTTCCAGGAAGAAAAGCAAAGCAAAATTGATGTTTGCTCAGTTCCTGCCAACAAACTGGAGAAGGGCAGACACATTTTTCACTTGACTTAACAAATAAAATATATGGCTTTGTTTAGATGGTGCAGTGCTTCCAAACAAAAATATCAACGCTAGACTTTTTGAAAAAGAAGCCTGTCAAAAGGAACAGCTGCATTTCAAAGGCTGACAACTGGAGGGTTGTTTTTCAGTTCACAGAAGATAGATAGGGGAAAAGCAGCTTTCAGACGAGCAACCTTTCCAGCTTTAGGAGACATTGCCTGCCTATAAGATTATTCATCAGCCACACAATCGTCCACCAAATTCAGCTTGTCCATTAATGTGCCAAATACATTCTACCAAGTGCTGTACATTAACGAAGATACATGTAGCAATTAATAAACCTAAACTAAATCAATGATAAAGGAGGAACATGTCTTCCCTCTGTGCAGGGGAAAAACAGAGAGCAAGACAACTTGGGTTACTCTGAACAACTCAATAGGAAAACAAGCCAAAACATGTAACTACAGTGAGTCCTTGACTTACAACCATTCGTTTAGTGACCGTTCGAAGTTATAATAGCACTGACAAATGTCACTTACATCCAATCATCACACTAACAAGCAATGCAGCATCCCCAGAGTCATGTATCCAAACTTTGGTTGCTTGGCATCCGACATGTTATTTACAATGGTTGTAGCACCCTGGGGTCACGTGATTGCCATTTATGACTGTCCCAGCTAGCTTCCAGCAAGCAACATCAACAGGGAAAGCTGGATTTGTTTAAAGACCGCAGGATTCACTTAACAGCTACAATGATTTGCTGAACAACTGTGGCAAAAAAAGTCATAAAATTGAGCGCAACTCATTTAACAACCACCCACCTTAACAATGGAAATTCTGATATCAATTATAGTCCTAAATTGAGGACTACTTATATACCAAAACGAAATTTAAGAATATTGAAAATAAGGATGCTCAGCTTCAAAGACTATCAGCATCAATCAGGCTTGCATTTCTTCACAATGCCACTCATAGGGCTATAATTCACACTGTAACTCATTGCAGAGAGGGAAATGATTCTGCAACTATAATAAAAAGCAAAGCTCACCTTTCTGTGTTCCCCCAGATACACAGAGGGTGAATAAGGAATAGTGAAGTACAGCAAGTAAAATATAATATAAAATGTTTTATTTATTTAATGATTATTAATTACATTTATGTAGCCTCCCATCTCGCAAAGGGAACTCTGTGCAGTACACAACAAACAGATAAAAGTCACAGATTTCCCCACAGATATATAAAAAATCTAAAAATCACATTAATAGTAAATATTATTAAAAAATGGAGATACCAACTCTTTCAATCTATTCAGTCTACTGATTTCCATTAGAAAAGATGCTTTACCAAAAACTGCTGGCAGTCAAAATGGTTGATATGATCTAGGCTCTGATAATTTCTGATCTAGGCTCTGATGAGGGCAAGACTTGGACGTCGTAGTAGTGTATTTCTTTCACGTAAGAGAGCTAAACTGGACAGAAGACAATCTAATAATGCCTATAACATTGGCAAGGGACTTGAAGGCTGATTCAGTGGCACTGGAGGAGGGGAAAATGTTTCTACTCCCTGATCCATTTCCTGAGCATAATTACCCCTTAAATCTGTTATTTGTCCCATTACAGAAATGTATACATGCAGGCGGATTACAGTCAAAGTCTCTCTGGAAAGAGAGCTGGGAAAACAGTAGCTCTGGAGAGAAGCAATTTTCATGAGGAAAAGGGCATGAGAAAAGGGTTAATGATCTGGGCTGCTCCTTCTTCCCCAGCCTCTGATGCTTATTTGCCAGCTCTTAGAAACAGAACTTTCAATAATGGATCTGTATTTTCTTATCTACTTTGGTTCTGAATTTGTTGGTAATATAAGAGTAACAAAACAAGAAATATGGAGCAGAGTGCGCTGAAACCAGCCATATTTCCCATCTTTCTCTCTAGGGTAGCCTAGGATTGATGGATGGGTATTATAAACCCAAACATCTGGAGGGATCCATGAAGGAAAAGGCTACTTTCTGGTTTACAGATGACATATCCCCCAGCCTGTAACAAAGATGATGAGTGAAATACACCACTCAGAAACCGAGAAGCAAAACAACATATTTTCCAATCACTCTCAGAGGAAAACAACTTTTAATCATCCTGCTAGTCCCAACCTTCTATGCAGACCATTGAAGAGCCATACGCATGAGGATTAGTGCTGGCTCCATGTGGCATGTTGCGTGGTGCATCTGATGTTTTTGTAGGAAAGCAGACGGTGGCAGACTTAGCAACCAACAAGGCTCATGAAGCGATTTTTGCCACAACTCATGGATTGGTACATCAAGCAATATTCCATGAAAAAGTGGGTGTTTTTTAGATACCTTTACAAATGTTTCCAATAAGAAAAAAATATTTACTGGAACATTCTGATTCAATAAATATATTAGTTGTGATAGTAACACTTCAGGAAGAGTATATTTTAGGCTTTATTCCAATTTTTAAAGCTTTCCCACAGGCTTAAAAAATTCCCGTTTTTCAAAACAGATGAAAAACAAACAGGTAAAATATAAGCCCTATGTCTTCCAATTTTCCCATCTCTTTTTCAAGGTAGGAACTTTCTTTTCCTTTTCTTGGAAAATCTTCCTAAGCTTCTGCTAAATAGGATGTTGAAGCAGAAAGGACAAATAGGATAGAATCCCAAGATTCCTTTTTTTCCCCAACTGCATAGGTTGCTGATATTTCTGGGTTCAATTCAAATCCTAAAAATCCTTGCAGCTCTAAGTAACTTTGGTTCAAAATATCCTAAAACGTGCTCGCTCTCAAATGAACTAACCTGAACTCTGAGATTACCTGGAAAGCATCTAATTCATAGTTGTACCCACATATAAAAATTCCCTACTTTGGGAAATAAATTATATTTTGTGACTATAAAGTTATACTATTTAGATTTCCATAACTCTATGTTTCACAAGCCAAATTTTTAAAGAAACCACAAGTGACAATACAACAAGATCGTTTTAAACACATTTCCAAGAAAACAATCTGTTTTGGACAAAAAGAACTTCTGTGCTGCATTTCAAAAGAGCAACATTTAAGTTCCATGTATACTTTCAGATTATTTAACAGTCCTGTGACCACTGTGAATGCAGAATTATATGAAAAAATAAAATTGGCAAGAGTTATTTGTCCAATGATATTCTGAACAGAAAATAAGTCTAAAAATAATTAAATGAAATTCTTCTCTGTGACAGAGCAAAAACATTGAATCTGATTTGAACTCTAGTTTACAATTGACAATTACAAAAACTGTTTTAAAATGCTTCTGTCTGATTATAGAAGGTGAGATCAGCAGGAGGCCTAAATCTTAAATGCCAAGTTTATGGTTCAAAGTCACAGAAGGTGGAAACACATAGGTGCTCTTGAAAAAGTTATTAGTTGTACCTGATTACTACTTGAAGGGAGACCCCTTGGGAATTCCCAAGCTGCTGCAGAAGTCTCAGGAAGAAGATAATGGCAAAAGTACCACTTAACTTAACAGGAACAATAACAGCAACCACAAAACATTTCCAGTAGAAAGTGTGCTTCTCCCACATCTTCCTTTTGTGGATGTCTATTCCTGAGGCTAGCAATCAAGACTCAACTTTGGCTGAGAGAGAAAATGAAACTCAAGTCCAGTTAGCTCAGCCTCTCTTTTGGCAAATATGAACCATTGGCTGGGCCCCCCAAATAAGACACCTGCACTGAAGAACCTGGTTAATTATGAACCCAGCATGGAACCTCCTATGTGAATCACACGTGTGGCTGCAACATTCTTCCTGACTGTTTATTTTGGCAGAAATAACTACTATATCAGTTGGTGGAGAATTGTTTTCCTCATGCATACTCACAGTAATGTACTTTTAATCTAAATGAGACTTATGCATAATATACTATGTCTGAAGGCACTGGAGCACTACTGCATTTTACATAACCAATACTTTTATTTGCTTACATACTCTATTGTGTGAATTCTGTGACACACACAAACAAACACAGAATCAAATTCTGCAATCAAGCCAGTATAGGTGGAAGAGTCGGAGGTCGTACATACTACATGCTAAAACATAGTTAACAGGATAACAATAGCTATGATTATCTAACATACCAACTAAAACATTCCACATAATGACTTAATGAGATACCTTAAGACACAATCTTTTTTGTTTGATCCTGGCTTAGCCACATTATGGTTTATAAGCACTCATTTATGGTTTACCATGTTACAGACTGGCTTTCTGACTACTGGATGCTCAGTTATCCAGAGCAGACAAAGTAGAAGAAAAGATGGTTATGAAATGCCCATATCTTTCAGATGGAGAAAGCTATATGCAGTTAAATTATCCCTTGTTCCCAGAAGTCCAATTAATGCCAAGTGTAATTACTGTGAATGGGTTCTTTTCATTATGACTGTAGAGTGGATACTTTAAAGATCTTTATTATGTTTCAAGATGTCCCCAATACAAGCTTGTAGCCTCCTTTTCTCCACTGTCTGTTGTAAATACAGTTTATTCTGGATAATTTGAATAGGATTAATATCCAAGTAATAACCCTGGGGCTCTTAACATTTTTTGACCCTTTAAGTTCTCCAATGTCCAATCCTTGCCTCCTATTAGTGTTACTTGCCTATTGTGGGAGTTGGTATAATCTTGCCTTGTTTGCACCAGCTGTGAAGTGGGGTTGCTACCAAGCTCCAGACCCAACTCTGGTGAGCTCTAAGCAAGAAGGATGCTGAGTATTAAATTGAATTTCTAGCAGTCTTTCAAACAGGGTTGCTCTTGCTTGTTGTCACTCTTTTCCTGGCAGCTGGATATTTCAGTAAGCTTAAAGCAGTAGCAGTTGGTGCTACTGAAGCTGACCTTATGATACTTCTGTTTCTTCTGATCAAGTCCTCCATTCTCTTCTGTTTCCCCACACTTTCCCCTCAGATGGGTGGGTCAAAATGCATTAAGCTGGCCAATTATGAACACAGAGACATCCTCAATAAGGCAAAGTGAGGTTAAACTAGCCTTCTATAAGTGCAGTGGAATGTCCTGGGTGTGGTCAGCCAGGCATGCCATTGTAGATGCAGGCAAGTGGAGTTGGGCCAATCAAGCTACAGCTTTCCTAGCATTTCCTGGTTGCATTTGACCAATGTATGACAGGGAAGGGTACAGAGGGGCCATAAGGATGGCAGCAGCTCCACCAGTTGGACAGTTTCAGTTCAACCCTTTTAAGTGTGGAGGGGTCACTGAGGTAGCAGCCACCAGCTTTTAGTGCCAAATGCACTTCTTTGTCAGTTTTCATAACTTTATTTAATTCATAGATCACTGGACTCCCATAGAGCGGAAGAGTAAAGTAATAAAAACAAATCAAAGCAAGCAAGCAAGCAAAAAAAAAAGTTCCATAATCCCCCTCTCCTCAAGGCCCATATAACTGGTTCTTCAATAATTTCCTGAACAACGTAAGGGTGTGTGCTACATGAATCCCTGGGAGAGATCACTCCAGAGGGCAACAGAGTAGGCATGCTTTCTGAGCCCCGCAAGATGACATCGGAGTGGAGCCCCCCACCTCCCACCCCGGCTGGCTAGGGATGTCCACAATCTAAGCGATCTCTCAGATAGCCAGGTCCTATGCCATGACAGGCCTTGTATGTCATAACCAGACCCTGAAGCCAAGTAGGAACCAGTGCAGCTCCTGGAGCAGCAGAGCAGTGTGCGAATAACACAGTGCCACCTTCATTGCTCACACTGCCCCATTATGGACCCGCAGAGGGGCATACGGAATGACTTTGAGGGCCAGAAGGAAGAACTGCTCAGGTAACGATCAGACAGCCTGACCTTGAGACCATTCCAAGAGTCTAATTTGAGTAAATGTCTCAGACAGGTACCTCCCTAATTTGTTTGAAGATAAAATGCGGGGGGGGGGGGGGCGAGAAGCACAC
>JANHFL010001474.1:228968-244148 GCA_032468155.1 Oxyrhabdium leporinum
GATAAAATGCGGGGGGGGGGGGGCGAGAAGCACACTCATACTTGCAAGATGTTCTATAGATTTTCTAATAAAAGTAGTTTTAGATCGATATGGCATTTTTTTTGTGGTCTGGTCTACCTTATAGGAGAGGACGAGCTGTAGCTTTCTAATGGTCTTCAGGGACAGTCCCAAGTGTAAGTGGTTCTCATTTATGACCATTAGTTTAATGACCATTCAAAGTTATGACAGTACTGAAAAAAGTGACTTATGGCTGCTCTTCACATTGCAGTTATTACCATTATGGCCTGCCTGAAGACCTTGAATTCTCTCTCCCCCCTCCATGCCATCTAAGTACCTTTGGTCAGTCATTTCTTCTCAGCCCTCTCAGATAGTGATAAGCCACATCCCAAAAATCCAGCCAAGAAAATAGACTTTTCCAGGTATTTCCAGAAATCAAGCATGTTTTTTAAGGTGAGAGAGGGAATGCTGGATCAGAAAAGGATGAACAGGTCAGAATTTACTGCAACCAGTAAGGAATCCTGTTCAACTACGGCTTGTTTTTAGTCTCAACTAATATTCAACAAAATGCTTTTTCTATTCCCCCTTAGCTGTCATGGCTGACGCTGATCTTTTAAACAATTATCATCATCTCTTTTTGAAAGCCAAGCTGCACTGAAGTCAAGTCTTCATTAAGAAAAGGATAGAATTGAAGTTCATCCGCTGAATTATTAAACAGATGGCATCGTACTAACTTTTGAATTGCACTTTTTACTTAAAAAGGTTAAAGTGTAAGTTTGTATTATAGATTTGTCTTGCATTTTTATATTTACCAAAAGTGTGCATTGTAAAAACCATTAAACTGAGTATATTGGTGACAATCCATGCAGGAACATGATATTTTCTTCCCCCTCAGGGGAAACCCTCCACTGCTCCCTTGTAGGTTAAAAGGAAAAGAACAGCAACCATGCAAACAATTGTTTTCCTTCAAAAGTACTCCAATGTTACTTCACACAAATGTATAAAAAGCAGAAATGAGTCATCCTGTCAGACACTGTTATAAACAGAGTTAAATAGATACAAGACAGCATAAAGCAACGAATAAAGTTCACAGTAGCTCTGAAATCTAACAAATTCTAGGTTACAGGTAGTTCTCAGTTACCAATGGTAATTGAGAATGGAAACTCTGCCGTTGACACAATTGTAAGCTGAAACGTCATGTGACTATGCCAACTTACAACTACAATTCTGGTTGCCATTTTTAGTGAATCCTGCATGGACACAGCATCCCACAAATTAACGCCATTTGCAATCTCCTGTCACCTTCTCCACTGACTTTGCTTGTTGGAAGCTGGCAGTTAAGGTCACAAATGGAGATCACCCGATGGGCGGGACCGCAATGTTACAACTGCCAGCAGCTTGCCAAGTGCACAAATCGCAACTATGTGACTGTGGAAAGTCTGTGCAGGCTACTGTCTGTCTATCTAGCATCTAAGTGAAGAAATATTTACAAAACTTACTGTTTTGTATCTTTTTTAATAAGCATCTTTTTTAATAAGAAAAATAAGCACTTTCTGGCAAGTTTCATTAAAGGCATAAGTTTATGATTCTTTTCTGGCAGAAAGGTCTACCTATATATCTAGTTCCTGACAACACTGTAAACAGTACGGTTGTGAAATGCAAGCAGTAAGGCTGTGACATTTCCATGTGTAATCCCCAGCGCTTACAAGATAAGAATAGAATAACCCATTCACAGCTGTAATCACTCTGAGAACATTGTCTTTCTAGCTGTAGCAGTCTAATTTAACAGTTTTAAGAGGTGTCAGATGTTCTTATCATGGGTACATTTGGGATATAAACAGAAATGTCACAGTGCTATAGTTGTACTTTCGCATTTCATAATGTTTTGGCCCCAGTGTCTCATTCTCAGCCCATAATTCAGAATTAACTATATTCCCGGAAGCGTATGTTACAAAGATACCATAAGAATAACAGTTGCTTTTCCTATAAGACTCTATATTTATAATCAAAATATGATTTTTTTTTCTGATGTTACAGTCTTGAAGATAATGGATCTGAAGATCTCATTGTAACAAAATACAATGCAAATTTCAAATTTGTATAACTTATCGATTGATTGAAACCCAGATATTTTTCAGTGCTCAAATTTCTAAGATCAAATTTCAGCATTGAATGTAATCCAGAGAGTCCTAAAGAACCCCGAACCATGTGATGGCTTCTGAGAAGATTTCAAACCCACAAATATAATTGGATAAATATTCTGCCAAACGGCCAGATGCTTATTCTGGATGTTACACAGTTTAAGTTTTGGGTTCTGTATTCTTGAAAACAACATAAAATGTACAATTTGCAGACTAGCAACTGTGCATTGTATTTTTTTTTTCAAGAATGTGTACTGATTTCATGTTCATTTAAAAACTTGACTTTTGTCCATTTAGACTATTGGAAGGCATTCCTTATATATAAGTACAATTTCTCGTTTAAGGATAAAGCTGAAAACACAAAGGAACAAAAGAAAGTATCTGCTATAATTTAACCTTCGATCTTTAACAAAATAGTAGATGCCAAAAAGGCCATACAACAGTTACTAAACTCAGCCAATGAACCAGATGTCACCTCTAAAACTTTATTATCTACAGCCTTAGGGGCAAGATTAGCATTAAGAATTCAAAGAGATGGAATGGCACATCAAACCTCTGCCAAAGACTTCAGTCCAGATTAAGTTGAGAAAACAAAAATTAACCATCAGTAAATTTGGTAAGCGTTTCCGTTTAATGCTCTTTTTAGAGATGTTATATGGTTTGTTTATACAAGGTCAGTTATCAGGGTCTTGTCCAAATCATGAAATTAAATGAGTTATCCTGTCTTAACAGTATATCCAGAAGGAACTGGATTATTGTGACGAAGAAGTATTTGCATTTACCTATAAATGTGATAAACCTCTATTGATTTTTTTATAGTAAGCAGACATAGATTCTGAAATGTAAGTGGGTAAATGAAGAGAGGCCTTCACTCTGATATTTTTCAATTCTAAGATGTTCTTCTAAAAGAGATACATGTGGTGCCGATATTATATTCTTTTTGCAAAACTTAACTTTCTTTATAGTTTTAGTTTCCAGGTTAACAATATATTCATCATCAAATATTTTTAGAATCCATTTTTTTGCAGGTAGGAATTAAGTATCGTGGGAAAGTTTTCCACTGTTTGAAAACATAAGCCATTGCTTTAATTACACACATTGCCCAAAGCAAAATAAATACATCAAAACTTTCAAATGTCAGATAACCCCACTTCTTTCAGCTTTCTAAATATGCTTTCACTAACCTCTTTAAAAATACAGTAAATAAAGAAAATAAAATGCCATAACATAATTTATAATACAGATTTTCTAGGTCTCAATAGGAAAAGTTACCTGCATAAAGATCTTTCTCAATAAGTTTCATCTGGAGATGGAAAATCTGTTCCTGGAGTTTGCAGATGGAGTGCTTCATTTTCTCTCGTTTTGTTACCATATAACAAAGAGTTCTAACCTGCAAAGGGGAGTAAGAGTTTTTACTTTAATAATTAATTATTTGAAAAATGATTGGCAGCCCTGTGCCTAACTTAATTGCAATCTATCTGAATAAGGTACATGTCTATAGAGACTCTCAGTCATCCAGGTCATGGCTGTCCCAAAGGTGCTTTTTCAAAAGGCAACTGGACTTTCTGGTTTTTCTCTGAAGACGTTTTGCTTCTCATCCAACTGAAGAAGCTTCTTGGATGAGAAACAAAATGTCTTCAAGGAAAAAAAATGTTCAGTTGCCTTTTGGAAAACCATCTTTGGGACTGAATAAGATACATTAATACAAAAAGATTGTATTAAGTGAAGTAACTGTAGCTACTCAACTTGCTAGCCAAAGTTCAACCTTATCCTTGAGCTGATGAAAATTGCACAATCATCTGTTAAATCTATGCTTGATTTATGAATGACCCAAACTACAGATATAGGTTATGATCTGGATACATTAAACAGCAATAATCACATTTTTTGTCTTAGTATAGAATCCCAGCCCAGCCATGTTAATCTGGCTGGGCTAAGTGAACCCAGAACATTAGCCAAAGATTAACATGGCATGTTAACAAAAGCAGAAGTATCTAAAATATACTATAAATGACATCTGCAGGTAATATTTTTGATTATCTTATAGAAAGTACAAACAGGCTTATAAAATATTTGAAAAAATAGAATTGAACTAGTTATCATTTCTGATATAGAAAATAAGTATTCCACCTTATTATTAAGGTACACAATTAAAAAATTATTATTCAAGAGTTGCACTAATAGATTCGTTGGCTTTCTTTTTCCAGGCACTACAATACTCCACTGAATGAAATAATTGTTCTCCAATGTTAAAACAGATATTCTTGGAAAATAAACTTAAAATGAACCATAGGCAGTAAAGTTCAGAAATAAGGTTCTTTTACAGATAAAGTTTGAATGAAAATAATGTAAAGCATCTCATACGTGATTGGCTATATAGCTATTGCTTGAACATCCAACTATGGCATCTGAGTTAACAGGTTCTATACTGTTAGGATGTTCTTACTAACATGCAGTTAGAACACATGCAGTTAGAACAGAGGCGGGCTGCTCTTGCTTTGGCAAGAGGTTCGCTGGTTGCGCATGCGCTTTGGGGCTCGTGCGAAGCTGCAGGGAGGCAGCTGAAGATTAAAGCAGCCCCGGTGAGTAAAACAGGGGCGGCACGGATCTCACCTGGGCAGCGTGGACGGTGAGTGATAGCTTAGGGCGAGGGTGGGTGGGCAGGCCCAAACAGAGCTCGGAGCAAGAGGTGCGCCGGAACCTCTGCATCCATGCAGCAGCCCACCCCAGTTAGAATCTGCCTTCTTCTAAATTAACTCTGAAATAACAGACAATAGGTCCTCATCTTGTTCAGTGTGGTATCTTGCCATCTATTTATAGTGTGCTATAGTATCTCATTCACCCCACACTTCTTTCTCAAGGCCAAACATATTCAGCAACTTCTTCATAGGGCATTCTAGTTCTCTGATCATCTTTGTTAACCTTTTCTGAATCTGCTTAATTTCTCTGAATCCTATTTACAACATGATGCCCAGAACTAGACTCAAGGTGAAGGCTAACAAAATCAGAATATATATAGCTGATTATTACTGTCTCTGAACTGAAAATGATAAATCTTGTTGATGCAGCCTAAATGTGCATTTGTCTTCCTTGCAATCACATCATACTACAGGCTCATATTTACTTTGCAATCAACTACCACTCCAATATTACCTTCTTATATACTGTCATCAGACTGGATATTCTCCATGACATACCTACACCTGTGCATTTTCATTGTTTTCCAAAAGGCAAACTATACACTTATTTCTGTTAACTTTCATTCTCTTAGTTGCAACCTATTTCTACAATCTATCAAGATAACAGTGAGCATTTCAATCCAATTCAGTATTAATTCTCTGGGGACAGATTCCTTGGTTTCTTTGGTTTTTTGAAATTTATATTTACAGCAAATGTCATCCATATAGCCCTATTCAGATGTTATTTCCGTGCATTGACTAACATTTGAGAAGCAGGCTCTCCTTCTCCAAATCCTGCTATCATTCCTGAAGAGCTGATCTCCATAAATACTAGATTGTTTTCTGTGTGGAAACTTTGCACACACCTGAACCCTTCCAAGCGAGCTGCAACCCCACAGAAATATGAGATGAATGAGATATAAGCAATTCCAAGGAATCATTTCTTTTTCTATTTATTCCATTTTTCTTCATTAAGAAAATGAGAATACTGTAGTTAAGAATTCTGGAACTATATCACGCAGAGATATTGTAATTGAATATGGGTACAGTTAGTACCTTCCACCTGGATTTAATTTAAAATTCTAACCACAATATTGTTTATTTAACATAGCATAATGAAAAATCTGGACTTGTGACCCTTAACTATCCAAAGAATACATTATTCTGACATACTGCTCAGGGTAGTCAGCGTACTTGTTTACAAATTATTGGACAAATTATTTTTATTGTTCTCTTCTTGGCTGTGAAGAAGAGGTTATCATTCCTACAACTAAACAATTTCCTTTAATTACATTTAGAAAATGAGCTTGCAACTGTACCTTCGCTTATTGGGAATTAAATCATACTGAACATACCTGGACTAACTTCTAAATAAAGGTCCACAGGACTGTGCCATAAAATAATTTTTGCCTTTTTATGTCCTGTAGCTCACTTGTGAGTTGGACCCCCCCAAATACTTTCACTGTCCATGGATTTTTGAAAAAGACTATGAAATTATTTTAAGCACCCTCTGTTGCATTCCATATTTCCAATTTGAAATTGTCCTAATTTTATTTTGTCCAGACATCTCAGCTTCCTGCATACTAAACTATCTTTCAGGGTAGTGGCTTGACCTCTTAATATTTGTTTTTCATACATAGCTGGATTGTTCCAACCAATAAAGGGATCTTTGTTTCATGCAATTCTTTTTCTACCAGGCAGGTATACAACCAACAACTACTCTATTGAAATAAACCCCAGTCATCGAAAGGTCACTTCTGCCATGATTCCTTCAGGAGAGCTGTTGTTTTGCCATTGACCAATGACCCAGTTGCAATAAATTTCTCCCAGAGAAAAGCTCCATTCAGCATAAATACTGTATGCAGTGGGAATGTCAAGCAGTAAAAAATTGGTTAGCTATCTTTTATTGATAGCATAGCCATTCTGGAGAGAGCAAAGCTAGACACAGATCAAGAGACCAACAAGAGCTGTTCAAGTATCAAATTACTTCCTGACATATTATCATGTGGAGGCCACTACAGGAGCCTGAGAGCATAACCTCTGACCCCAACACTCAAGATCAGTTCTTCAGTTGAAGAGCTCTTGATTTCTACCACTTGCTTCTTCAAATGCAGTATCAAGAAAGAAAGATTACTATGAATCCAAGTTAGCTTCAATGGATGGTTTTAAGTCTCTCTGTCACATGCTGACAGAAAGATGGTATGAAGGAAAATAAAGCCTTAGCAGATATCTACATAGGCTCCATCCTCTTTTGATCTCATTGGTTCATTCCTACATTAACAGTCTGAATTTTGCTTCTATTGAGCAATGGAACGCCATCTGCAATGCCACTAGAGTCATAATCTGAAATGATATTGGAAGCCTGTTATTAAAATGAAGTTTTATTCATACAGTTATAAATAACACTCAGAAGTATTTATGCCAATTTAATGCTGCATTCTTTCAAGTACTATAAATACATTTTATGATTGGTTTTATGTTTTTATATGTTGCAAGCTGCATTGGGCAAGCCATTTTAAGGAAGGGAAAAAAGTGGATGTACATTTTATTAGTAAAATTAAAAAATAGTAAAATATTCTCTTTGCTTTGTTTACTGAACTTTCCTGCCCTTGAGGAAGCTAATAGTCAGGCATGTCAACCTGCAAACAAGCATATCACATGGAGGCTTAGTACAACAAGGCATTATAGGAAGGGAGAGGAGACACTTTTTAAAAAAACTTCTAATATGGTTACTTAGCTCAATCCACAGAAAACTCTCACAATTGCCCAGAGACTGCTACATACTCATTTGTTTGCAGAAGACAGGAAGTATGACCAATGTTGCATTATGATAAAGCAATCAAGTACAATATTTCTCAATCTTGTGTCTTCCAAATACGTTAACCTACAATTTCTCCCACTGGTTATGGTAGATGGAAATTATGAGAATTATAACTTCAATGTAAGAGAAGTATGACAGGCTGAGATTAATGGAGTTAGGAATTGGTAGAAGCCCAATTCCAGCTATTCATGCTGCCTCCTGAACAACTGACAGCTTAACATAATTTTAATAAGTTCTCTTTATTGTTTTAAAACTCGTATTGTATTATATTTACAATTTTTAAAAAATAAAGGAAAAAAAAGAAAGTTTCATGAATATGAGAATAATTTATATTGACACATTAAGATATTTTCATAACTGTTCTCACTGATCTATGACCTATGATGATGAGAGGTTTAGTTACCTTTTAAAAAAAGTAAGAGTTTACAAATTATTTTATTGATGATACATCTATCATCAATAAGAATCCCTCTTGCTTCACTGCAAAGTAATAACAGAACTGCTGGTTTCCTAGGCTTTCCTGGGAAGCTCACCAGAAATGGTAACAGAAATTTAATATAGTATCCAATTATTGGGGTTCATCTCCCTGATGAATTAATGTGAATGAAGTTTTACATAGACAGTGAACTTTCAGGATCTGAACTGTAAATAACCAACTAGGCAAATAACAATAGAATGTTTGTCATTAAGATAGAAGAACTCTGTATTCAATTTTTCTTTCTAATAGTCTCTGGATACAGTGAGACATTTGGATGGCTATGTCTGGAAGATATATTTTTTAAAAAAATGTAAGGGATAATAGGATTAAAGAAACAAGACAAAGGATGTTTGTAAAATGGTCCTGTTTGCTAACTTGGTTTTGGCTTTGTTTAAACATACTTCCTTATAAAACATATTATGCAAATTAATACAAAGGATGTCAGTTTACAAATAAAACCAATCAAAAGGGAATGGAAAATATGACCATAATAGGCTTAATGCATTCTCATTAGCCATCCTGAAACAAATATGGGCAGTTACACTTTAAAGGGAATGAAGTTTCCAAAACTGAATGGTTTGCTTTTGTCAACTACAAGTAAAATGTCCATTCATGTGTAAAAATACTTTATTAGATTAGTAATATGCATTTCATTAATTTAGTGATCAAAACAAATTGTTTTATTAGGATGTACTTGATGTTTTATTTATAATTTTATAATCTAAGCAGTTATAGGTATAATTCATAGCAGCTTTAATTGGATTTTTGTACTGACAAAGTATGTCTTGTGTTTAGACAGAAAATGAGAAAACTGAATTCACTTCAATGTTTTGCCAACACATATCTTTTAGGTTGGCTTCCACTGTAGAACTATTTCAAGTGATTCAGTTCCACGTTTCTACTTAAGATGTGCTTCAAGTTAGACATAACTTCTGGGAATTACATTAACAAATCCCTGTAGTTATCTAGGAAACATTTTCAGAAGTGATTTGCCATTGCCTTCTTCCACAGTGACAAAAAAGCTTGATTCAGGGTCATCCAGCTAGTTTTTGTGCCTAAGGCAGGACTAGAACTCAGATTTGTCTAGTCCTGGATTTTAATCACTAGACCAAAGAGGCTCTTCTACGTCAATTAAATTAAATTTAATTTAATTTAATGACACTCAGATACTGAATCTCTGATTACCAATTATGATAGAAGTGATCTACTCATTTCAACAAGCCTTAAATATTAAGACTTTTCAAATAAAAACAAACAAACCAGGACCTTTAATATTTTCTATCTAATTGGGGAATTATGTGGATAAAAAATAATTTTAAGCTTCATGCTCTAATGAAGTTACTATTATTATTTTGGGAGACCTTGGGAGCTTTTGGGTTGCTTTGGGACAGAATGATTTCCGTTATCCTTAAACGTTAAAGTTTGTGATGCCTTCAGTGCTAAAACGGAAACATTTTACTCTACTTGTGGGAACTGTGATTCTTTCAGCTGCTGAAGATGGCAAGATATTGAGAACCAAGATTCCAGGGAATATCATATGATTGAGTCCAACAATAGAGTGGTTAAGGTAATGGACTGGCATTGGGAAGATTCAACTTCTAGCCCGTCTTCAGCCATGGGCATTCACTGGATGCCTTTAAATCAAAGTCATTCATTCTGAGTCTAATCGAATTCACAGGATTGCAGCTGTGAGGAAAATTGGAAGAAAATGCAATCTATCCTGCTTTGAAGTTCTTTTATGAAGGGTCGAATAGAAATAAAATACCATGTATCTACTTATATTAAGAGGCAGTTGGTGGTGAGTTAACTGGGAATGCAGCAAGGGGATTCTAGCCATCAAATTAAAATGCTGAGATGGTGGTTGTGAAGGGAATAATTTTGACAATGTTGTCTTTCAGGGCATTTATTGGAACATCTCAAGCCATATTGATATTTTGCAAGCTTCTGACATTTCTCCCAATTGCAGATAGAGATCCAGTATGGTGTAGTGGTTAAGGCATCAGGATAGACACCAGGAAATTGTGAATTCCAATCCTGCCTTAGGAACAATGCCAGCTGGGTGACTTTGGGCCGGTCAGTTTCTCACAGCCCTAGAATGGAGGCTATGACAAACCACTTCTGAAAAACCCTGCCAAGTAAACTACAGGGATTTATTCTGCAGCATCTGAGAACTGGACATGATTGAACTAAAGGGGGAAAAAATATCTATGCGATTATCTATTAGGAGCTTCCAGATGCATCTTGTTACAATAACAGAAAACAACTTCTAAACGAACAAGACTCCCGTCATTGACAACTGATGATGAAAATACTGCAGGAAGTGAAATGTAAAAGTGTTAAAAGCAGTTAGAAGAATTGTACATGGAAGATTCTGTGAGATACTTGATGAGGATCAACAGAGACTAAAGGTACTTTTCGAATCTGGATAGCACTATAACAGAAACAGGGGTCAGTGAGGAGAATTTGCATTTGAGCCTTGGAAGGCTGATTTGCAAAATGTTCATCTAATTTCAGCCCAGAAGACAGCTGTCATATTATCAATGCACTCCAATAAATCACTACAATGGTAATTATTATTCATGGCGTTATTTGGTTTTATACTGTCCTATTTCAATACACAGAAAATGTTATTTTAGTGCCACAATGAAAATCAATCTTCTCCAGTTTGGCTTCCTCCAAACAGTCAAGTTGACTGAAGATGCTGGGAGTGACAGTTCAATTTACCCAGAGAATACTGCATTGGGAAAATCTAAATAGGACAGTAGAAAGGAACTCTGGCAGAGAAGTCAGATCCTCAGAGTTGGGGGAGGCTGTATCATGTCTGTTAAATGATCTGAAACTTTCCTGTCAAGCCTAATGCTGTAGGCTACATATTCATCTAGTAATATTGATTAAACGAAAGATATTGCCATTATTGCACACATACAAGATCTTATTTTGTGACTTTTAAAAAAAAACACCAACATCTTAAGTATAATATGCAATTTGTATTTTGAGATATTCTTTTACATTTCTTTGGTTATGAGGTTTAAATAACTTTTCAGAACAAACAGTTGCAGAATCCTTGGTGTTCTCTGAGCTTGGTGGTTTGCTTGCAGATATTTCATTACCCAATTAGATAGCACCTTCAGTGTGAGTGAACGTGGGGTTAGCTCCCCTACTTATATACGGTAGCCTGCCCTGTCAATTTCTAATCAAGAAACTACCAAGGATAAATCCACATCAAAGCTTGCTTGTTTGCATGTATATAGATGATTCGTTTTAATGGAAAGATTATTACTTTCAAATCTAAGCTGACCATAATAATCTGTGACTGTAGGAAGGGTTGATTTAACAGGAAAAGAGCAACAGCTGTTGCACAAGTACTAATAAAATCACAAATCAGAAGAACAGTTGAGACCAACGCAATTTTAACTCTCGTTTTCTTGTTTAAAAAAAGCTTTTCTTAAAAAATATTCTTTTTTCACTGACTATATACAGCCATTTCCCATGACCTTTCTTATTTATTTTGGATCATGGAGGCAATGGGTTTTTGTAAAAATGAGACTTGCAAAGTGTCATGTACATTGCATATGGACTCTATGCCCATACAAATTTTTGCTGCAGAGCGCTGCTTTCTATAAAAAGACAAGCTGTTCATTACATACAACAAACTCATAATGTTAAGTGATGGAATAAAAATAAATAATAAAAACATTGCTTTTATTTGTGCTCTGACTCTTCATCTCGCTGTACTTGGGAGCACATCAACCACAGCTTTGCCCTTCAACTTGGCCCAACTATGAGCAACCGCACGCACCTGAAATATTCACTACCAGGGCTTCTCCTCCATATATTTATTCCCACACTTTATTATCTTCCTATCTCAGATTTCTTTTTTTTAGCTTGTTTATACTTTCAGAGATCTTCCCTTTTTGCTTTTTCAGCTCCTGTGCTGATAACATATTGCCACTTCTGTCCCCATCTCCTCAGTTTTGCACAGCTACATGACTAGTTATACCATTTATTTTTTTTAATTTCAGATGTGCACAGCTAATAAAGCAATTTGTATGAATTCGTAGTATTTATAGCATGGCACTCTGAAAAGCAAGATTTTAAGAAAACTCCTTGTAGGCATCAACCCTACCACTATATATGGCAGGGGAATAACAAGAGGGGGGGAAAAGAAGCAATTGTCCCATGGTAATTGGTTACTATGTGTCTTCACTAATATCAACTATCCTTTCAAAAAGACAGCGTTAGCGTATTTCCTGGTCCTATTTATAAACTCATCTCTACTCTGAGAATTAATCACCAAATAAGAAAAGCAGCAGAGAATAGTTTTACAGTATTTAGAAGAGCCTTCATTCCAGAAATAACTGTGTGCTTTAGAAATGTATTACATCACTGGTTCTCAACCTTTTTTCACCATGGACTCCCTTTAAATACCTTTTGTGGCCATGGACCACCAAGATTTATCTCAAGGTTTAAATCATAACGTTTCTTCAAGCCTTCACGGACCCCTTGTGACAACACTGTGCCCCCCCCAGGGTCTTCAAACCACAGGTTGAGAACTACTGTATTACATTATAACATATTGTATCATATTGTGTTGTATTCATATCGTATTTTATCGCATCGTATTGTACCACATCTTAGTAGGGAGGTGCAGAGTGCTTTGAATTTGAAGCTGAAAAAGTGGTTTGGAAGTAATGTGTGCATGCATGCCAAAGCTATCAGTGCTGCATTTTTTAAAATTATTTTTATTGTACATTTTTCATTATTACACATACATTATACATTTCATTACTATACATTATACATCACATTATAGTTTTCTTGGTTTTATATATAGGATTTCTACATTCACAGTAACAGTATACCGTCTGGGTGTAATCTCTACATTCTCTATTGAATATCGATAATAAATCTTATACATACAGAGGTTATAACTATTATTCTCAATACCTATTCATCTTCCTCTTCGCTTATCTTATTAAGGATAAGAATTTTACATTGTATAGTTAGGCCATCTATTCAGTTTTATCTATAGTCATTACTAATATCCATCATCTATAAACATCAAATAGGCATCACATTTATAGCTAATAAACCTCCAAATAATCCTAAAATTTACTTATCTTAATTATTCGATATTTATTATTCTATTATACCTCTTTGCTTACATATCTAGATTTCTAACTTCTGTTATTTTCTACCCGTTAATAGACTAGTTCCCAAATCCAAAAAAGTGATCTTCCCCCCATTTCTAATTGCTGTCTTTATACTAATTCTTGAAGGTATAGCTTCATGTTACACATGTTTTACATTTATCCCTCATCTCTTGCACGTTTTTGTATCTCAACTCTTATTGACTTCTTAGCATGTCTCCCGTACTCCTCCCCCCCGGGATCTTGTATCTTCTTATCTCTTTCATCGTTAATCTGAGTATTTCTTCTATCTCTATCGTTTCTTCACTCTTTTGTACCCTCAATACACCTTTCAATGGTCTTTTCCTCACTTCAGGTATGTCTTTCTGTGTATCCCCTTCTAACTTTTGGTCTCTCAAAGTATAGTTCACCATTTCTGTTTCAGCTTTAGCTATCTCTTCTTTTTTATCTTTTTGTGTCATTTGTCTCCCCCCCCCCCCTGTCCTTTCTTCTGTTCCTTCTATTTTATTTTCTGATTCCTGAGTTTCCTGTTTGTTGTTTAATGTCTTTTGGTCATGGTTTTCTGGTTTCATAACTACACCATGTATCAGTTCTTTTATTTCCCCATGGTTCCTTGTCATTATTTCCTGCATACCTGGGAGGGTCAATAATATTTCTTTTAGTAAACATTTATTTCCCCTTGCAATCCCATTTTGCCTTATTTTAATAAACTTAAAATGTTACTCAGTAGTCTGTCAGAATCCCAATGTCCCAGTTATGTCGCACCAAGATAGCCAATATTAAAGCAGTTCAAACAATCACTCCATTAATTAATCCCTTAACAGTCTCCACTTTGTTTCAAAACCCCAAGTTGTTTCACACTCGCACACTGTCCAACATAATTATAATCCTCAAGGTTCTCACAGATATCTTCACAGTCTGTCTCCAAGGACCAAGTATGAACAGTTGCAGATGTTAAGTGTATTCCAGCCAATTTACCCTGGTTGTAACAACTTTCATTTCTTCCACTTTCTCCAGTTCTATATTGTCTTCCTCAGCCAGCAGGTGTCATTGTTACTTTTTTCCCCCCTCCATTTTTACCGCAAATAAAATGTCTCCAGATACAAATATTTTCCAATAGTTTCCCAAAGTTCTTCAAGTCGAGGTGGTAGTAAAGGTATAATCCAGAATTTTGAAACAATTTAGTTTTTAAAGCGCTAACCCATCCAATCTGTCCTTTATTTTTTAAAGTTACTTCTGCGTTCTATTTCTTTTCTTTCTTTACCAAATCTGACAGTAGCTCCAGGTCTTTAGTCGTCGCTAATTACCTCTGTTGAGTCCCACTTTCTAAGGGAGGATGCTTTAGGGAAAATTCCATGGCAAAAGTTAGAAAAGTTCTTACCCCAGAGCGAGCACACTGCTACAAGATCTTTCCTTTCTTCCCTTCCGTTCCAGCTGTCTTCAAAAGCTTCAGTTCAGCCATAATGACCGTCTACTCTTCTTGCCAGTTCAAGGGGTTTTCTTCGGGTCAGTCGAGGAGACTGCACTCTCCTTGCAACCATGGAAGCATCCCCTCTACCTCTATCACCCCTACAGGGTGACTTTCGGCTCTCTAGAGCCTCTGGACTTGAAGCAATCAGTGGGACTTCGCAGAGCTGCCGCTCGTCCACACCACTTCACCACAAGGTCAGCTGCCTTCCTTTCTGACCACAGTTAATCTTGAGGGCCACAAAAATGCAACTCAGACATTGCCATCTCTGCTTTATAATATCGGCTGAATGACTTGGACAGTAAAGTGAGGGGGTCTTCCCATCTCGCCAAAGTAAGATTTACACCTATATTTTCCAAGGTAATGAATGTGTCAGCCTTGGAAGCAAAATACTGGGGCCTCTGCAGGCTGCCACATAATTAGGAGTAGAAATATTTCTCATGGGAA
>JANHFL010001474.1:252525-282546 GCA_032468155.1 Oxyrhabdium leporinum
ATAGATAGATAGATAGATAGATAGATAGATAGATAGATAGATAGATAGATAGATAGATAGATAGATAGATAGATGTCGCGGTTTGTTTTTTGCATATTCTTTGTTTTGGGGGGATTGTCTTTAATTCATTTTTGGTAATTGTGGTTTCTATTTTTTCTTTCAAGTTTTTTTCTTTCGAGTAGTAACTTGTGTATTTAATATTAATTGTTTCCCTGTTAAGCTGACTTGGTAACTGATCCTAAATATGTGCAACTACTGGTAGTTTCCATTTTTACAGCAATTTAATGAGATATTTTAGGTTGCTGTGGATTTTTCCTGTTTTTTCTTTCCCTTGCCTTTTTTTCCTTTTCTATATAAAATAAGACAACCTTTTCAAAGTTTAACTATATACTCTGAAATAAACACAGTTATTCTGAGTCTATCAAATAAACTCTCCTGTTTAAAAAATATGACGAATATAATGAATCCTAGTCTAGTCGCATTGTTGCAGCATGCAGCAGTATATTGTTAAGGGCAATATGCTGACTCTGTAAACTACTTAGCGACGCCTGTAAAACACTATGAAGAGGTATATAAATCCAAGTGCTATTGCTATTGCTCACATATTGTTATTATTTTTTGGAAGCCAAGATAACATTTCCGAAGATTGTAGAGAGATTTGGTGGGACGTCCTTGTTTCTTGTTTGTTCAGGTGCCTGTTTGTCCAATGCAGTGTCTGCAATATTTATTATTACAGTTGTTATTTACAGACTGGGGAGACGGTATATCCTGTGGATCACAAGCACCGGACAGTTTATATTTGGCATTGCTGTGGCGTTCACATTTAACTACAACAGTTTTGTGATTGTTCGTTTCCTTCTTGCAATGGTAAGAGTACGAGCTTATCTTCTTTCAAAGGAAATTATTTGCATTACTTATTTTTTTAACTGATGTTTCAAAAAGTACAAGTGCTGCATTTCCCAACCAAGTTAAAACAGTGTTTAGAGTTTTTTAAAAAATGGTTTATTATGGATCTAATCCTATTAAGATAAAATGCAATAAATGGAATAAAGATCACATTTCATGCACTTTCCTTCAAAAATAATGCACCGTGTAGCTTAAGTGCTATAATATAGACATGGTCTCAATCCAGCCAGAGTTAAGGGTGGAGTGGTTAATTTTTTTGATTTCCTTTCTCCTAAATGAGGAATCTTAGATGGCAATTTCCCCCCTATTTTATATATTCTTGTATTGTACAAGAATTCAGGGATGTAAATGTGGGCTGCCCTATGTTTAAATCATTTTACCTAACTTCTTTTCTATGGGGAAAGCTCTGGGCTGAGAAACCGATTGGCCAAAGGTCACCTGATAAATTTCGTGACCACCAGATCTGAATCTGGATCACAGTTCCCTGCCCAAGGTCCACGCTGTTTTATCTTACCATCCAGGCATCCTTTGGCTGGATTGTGTCCACGTTAGTTTCCAGTATTTATTCAATTTAGATACCACCCATTTCACTTCTCACACTATCATGCACTCTCACTCTTATTGCCCCATTCATTATTGTAGCACCACTTTCCCTGTTAAGAAAGGTGCCTTCCTGCTTTGAGCATGTAGCATCCCTGACCATCGTTTTTTAAATTACAAAAGAATCTTAGAGGGATACTAGACTGAAGCCATTTTCTTTTACCTGTCTTTTTTCCCCTCCTAGGTTTCAAGTGGCTACTTGGTGGTAGTGTTTGTTTATGTGACTGAATACACGGGCAGCAAAGCCCGCACCTGGGCATCCATGCACATCCATGCTTTCTTTGCTGTGGGAATCATGGTGGTGGCTCTTGTGGGCTATTTGGCACGGACCTGGTGGGTCTATCAGATCTTCCTTTCTGTGGCAACTCTCCCATTTGTCTTGTGCTGCTGGATGCTCCCAGAGACACTTTTCTGGCTGCTCACAGAGGAAAGATATGAAGAAGCGCAAAAAATAATTAATGTAATGGCAAGATGGAATAAAGTAAGCACTCCTTGTAAAATTGCCGAACTGTGCCCGATGCAAGATGATCTTGTCAATAGCAGAATGGGGGATCCTGACAATTCTCCCATGAAGAAGCACAACATCTTAGATCTGTTCCATAACTGGCACATTGCAAGAAGGACCATTACAGTCTGGCTGATTTGGTTCACTGGGAGTTTAGGATATTATGTATTCTCCCTCAGTTCTGTGAACTTTGGAGGCAATGAATTTTTAAATCTGTTTCTCATAGGTAAATATTGCTTGATGTAACTTTTTGCACTTGGAACAGAAATACATGTCCAGGGTTTATCACTGTTGCTGGTTACTTCCAATCCTAGGTCCATGCTACGATGGTAGCCATTCTGTAAACTGTAACTTTATACAAATGGGTTAGCCAGCCAGGTAATTGTGTAACCATGTGGTTCATGGAATACAAATAATTGTAATGAATAAACATTTCAAGCAGGAGTGGGGTCACTTAAGAACTTAAGATTTCCTCGTAAATATTTGGTTTTCATTAAGACTTTATCACTTTTACATTTGGCAATGTAGGGAGAAGTACAGTAAGCAAGGAATTCTCTCCATTTGTTCACTGAAAAGTAATGCAACTAAATATCTCTGAACATATAGGCCATTCTCCTGCAAGTAGTTTTTAATAATAATTTTATTAAAAATTACAATTACAAAGTAAAAACTAACACAAAATTAAAAAAGGAAAAAATAGAAGTGTAGTAAAGAAAGAAGAATAGAATAGAAAAAAAAATAAGACTGTAGAAAAGAAAAAGAAGAAAAAAAAGAAATACATAAAAAAATGGCTTCCCCCATCAGCACAAGTATAAACAATTTTTGTAACTTACCACCTTCTCTAAAATTGACCAAACCATCTCCTCTTCCCATAACCTACCCCTTGTTTATGAACCACCTTTCCCAACCCTTTCAGCCTGGAGGAACCCTTGAAATATTTTTCAGGCTTTGGGGTTCTCCTACCCATTCAAGCCAGAAATTACAAAATTACTATATTTGTTTTGTATGTTGGCTGGCATATATGTGTTAACAGTGTTCTTAAACTAAACATAATGAAAATTTTCTTTCCCCTGGGCCCCCCCCCCCATTTTTGTGGGTGGTACCTGCTGTTGCCGGTGCCTGGGTCAGCCCAGCCCCAGATATTTTGTGCCTGTTTGATGGACACCACCCACCCAGCTGTTGCACCAGGAGAGAGGCAGGCACACGCCTGCAAGGAGGGGCACACAGCCAAGAAGGCCCAGAGGCATCTCTCACACATGTGCTTTCTCATCACCTGCTTCTCCTCCTCCCTCTCTCCTCCCTCCTCGGCTTGTACTTTGCTCATCTCTCTGCTTGCATCTTCACGCACAATCCCTATCCCTGCCTAGGATCCACATAAGCCATGATGGGGCAGTCCACTGTTGGAAGTTGGAGGGGAAACTTTTATCTCTGCTGTTTCTAAAATGAGACATAATCTCCCAGGCTGGCTGGGTCTGGAAGGGGGAGTGTGACTCTTTTTGAGATATGCCCATCTGGATTTTAGGTGTGGCAACTGTCTTTCCTCGATTACATCTGCCCATCCCATCAAATCTGGCAGGAGAGGCATACTATGGATACCGTCAGTTAGGGAGCAACATTTGGCAAGTCCTAGGAGATGGGCCTTCTCTGCCCTGGCGGTTTATGAAACATCTTCCGCAGGGGTGGGCTGCCGGGGGTTTGCAGGGGTTTGGGCAGACCCTTAGTGAAGATTCTGTGGGGTTCACCGAACTCCCAAATCCCACTCCTGGCTTGCCCCGCCTATCATTTTCTATATATTCTTGCTGTCTGTCATTTTAAAATCCATTTTCAACTCAGTCTTGATCTTGTCAGGTAAAACTTGTTCCTCTTCCCTAAGACCTATCTATTATTCCATAAGACCTATCTATTATTCTAATCTATTATTAGAATGCACTCTTAAAATTAACTTCAGAAATTGTTCAGAAATATCCTTCAATATGTTCTATCTTAAAATATTTTGCTTTAGTCTGTAATAGTGAGTTGAGTTTCAGCATTCTACTATTTTAATTATAATCTTTAGATCCTTCTAGTTTCCAATTTTTAAAATCTTATCTTTTAAAAAAATCAATGCAAAACTATTGTCTCATAGGAAGGATTCTTTATTATTAATTCCAAAATCTTGTTTCAAATTTATCTGGAACCTTAGTCAATTTGTAACTTTCCAAAATCAAAGTTTTAATCCTTTTGCTGTTCATTCCCAAAAAATATTTTATAAGTTCTTAAACTTGTAGTTAAATCTTTTTTCGTTAAGGGTTTAATTGAAAGTCATCTAGTGTTGTAAAACTTGTGGATCCAAAAGTTCCTAATAGCTGAAAAGCAGTTAACAAAAAATACATGAATATGATTAGAAAAGTAAGTATTGAACTTATTGTCCTTTGAAAGGTACCAGTTGTGGCTTAAGCAGGATGACTAACCCCTCATCTTTCAGAGCTCTCTCCTGCAAGTATTGTCTGTACTTGTAGATTTATGTTCCAACTGTCCAGTGTTGTTTTCCATATCCTGTTTCCCCGCTCAAAATATCTGGCTATTGCTGGCTAGTTTTAATTGGCTGATCTTGCCCCTCACATAAGTGAATTCATTTAATTGTAATTCAGAATTTCTAATATGCAACCTTCATTTTTCAGGTTTTGCACACATGGTTAGTTGGGTGGTGGGGATGTTTATATAGCCTTGTGCATGAATTCTCAGCTGCTTAAATTCTTCCTATGACATCAAGATGAGAAAAATCAAGTATACAAAAACATATTATGCGCTGCACGTTGAATTGTATGCATAAATAGTAGACATGCGTATGCTACCTGGGTTTGCTTAAATAAGTAAATTAAAGAGCAAACAATAAGCCAGTAGCTCTCAATCTTTTCTTCACCATGGACCCCCTTTAAATATCTTTTTTGGCCACAGACCACCAAGACTTAATTTAAAATTTAAATCATAACATTTCTTGAAGCCTTCACGCACCCCCTGTAATGATATCATGCCCCCCCCCTCGCCCAGGCAGACCACAGGTTGAGAACCACTACAATAAGCTAGATACATAACATGCCTGAAAGGAAAATTAATTCCATATGTAGTAAAATTTACACACACCTCCACTAACTACTGCAAAGGGCAGGGGAAAGAAATCTTGATATACAAGGAACCAGAGGGCTATTTTCCCCTCTGTTGTATAGGACTGCAGAGTTTTCAAGAATTCTTGAAAAAAGAATTCAACAACATTGTGTAAATAGTAGCTTAGGCTTGGAAGGGTGAAAGTAGTGAGAAAGAAACTCAACATTATCCCTCCTTGATTCTCTTTGATATAAGAGGAGGGAGAAAGAATTTCTATCAGGGTTTCAGGATTTTTAAACTACTTTCGAATAGTACTTATAGTGTCTGTTTCCTACCTCAAATGTTGACATCTGTATCCAGTGAAATTGTGCCCAATTACTTTAGAATAAAGAAAGATAATGTTTATGGCACATGCTTAACCATTTTCCCCATCCCAATTAACAAGATGCAGAGGAAATCCTACTAACCCAATGGTTATGATTCAGACAAGTAAAGGATCTTTAAATCTTCCTGGGGAATGTTGAGTTTGTGCTTAGATTCCTTCTGTTGAAATTAGTGGGCCTCAAAATTGTTCAGCTTACATAGATCATTATTCTTGTTCTTGGGATCATTCAGGATCAGTATATGAATATAAATTAATTGACATATTTAAAAGTGTTTTCCCTTCCACACTAAGTAAACATTACAAGATGAGTCACCATTACAAAATTATGTCCAAAGAAATGGTTGAGTCTTGAGTTCTTTTTTTTTAAAGATGTATTGTAGATGTAAGAAGGATAGCCAATTTCCATTTCTCTGGAGCATCTTTCCTCAATGGCAAGTGCATTTCTGTAAATTACATTCAATATTTGCACTAACTTTGCGAGATTGGCCAAATCTTATTACTCCCATTTTGAGGAAGAAGAATGATATATAGAGGCTTAACCGCCTATGTTAACTTTCCCCAACCCAATCTTGTTCAAATTTAATTCCAACTTCCATAATCCTCAGTCAGCATTCTTGGCTAGGAATTATGGGAGTTGAACAAATATGCTTAGAGGAAACAGACCAAAAGCAGGCTGAAAAACTCAGCTTATATTTATTGGGAATATGAAACCATTTATGAAATGCAAGGTCTTAAGTATGCCATCAGGACAATTGAATGAAAAAGAGCTATTTCTATAAGAAACAGAAAACCGCAGGGAAGTATTAATGCTATTGTGTCTCTATGCTCTTAAGAACTTTCTAAAAAACACTAATTTTCTAATGACAGGTGCTGTGGAGCTTCCAGCATATGTCATTGCCTGCCTGGGAATGGACAAAATAGGACGAAGGAACACCCTGATCCCATTCCTCATCATGAGTGCAGTGATCTGTGGGATAGTGATGCTCATACCTCAGGTGAATGACTCACTCCAAGATTCTACAGGAACACATTTGATGTATTTAATTTGCAATGCTTTATTAGGTTTCCCATATTGAGCCAAAATAGCCTTTCCACTCTGTTGACTTGAAGTGAATTAACATTCCTTTGTCAGCGTAATGTTCCTATGAACATGTTTACAGGGACCTTAAAAATGAAATTGCAAAATCTTGCAAGAGCAGTTAAATTGGTAAACTTGTTAGAAATAGTTCTTATAATGGCTGATGGTATATATATATATATTCAACATTCTCCCAGGATAGTCACTAATAAATCTTATTTCGGGTTGGGAATTTGGTCAAATAAAACTGGCTTTAAGGATTTCTTCTAAAAAGAATGGGGGGGGGGGACTTTACAGATTTCTGGAAATAATGAGTTCCGAAATATGGGATTTATATACAGAAAACTGGAATTGAATAATGGAAGCCTGACTCTTGTCAGTTGTGAATTGGATGAACAACATGGATTCTTTATCTTTAGAAGTCTTACATGAATTCTGGTACACAGGGATAAAACTAAATGTGAGTTCTCTCTCCACATGCTTTACAAATTGTCTTTCTTCTTAATAGGATTTCAATACCCTGAGTATATTAGCAAATATGGCTGGAAAATTTGCAATAGGAATTGCATTTGGCCTTATCTACTTGTATACGGCAGAACTCTATCCGACAGTTGTACGGTGAGTTTTTCCCCCTCTTTACAGCTAGTGTTAACTATTAATATATCACTTTAGTACTTGGTGGAAAATATTTTCTGTTGCAACAGTAGCCACGTACAATTCAAGTGAACAGTACCATTTTTGGAATTGTAGGTCCCTTGCTGTTGGAAGTGGGAGCATGATGTGCCGAGCTGGGAGTGTGGTTGCACCTTTCTGTGTCTATCTGTCAAGCGTTTGGATCTTCTTCCCACAGGTAGGTGCCATATCTAAGAGTAACACCCAACTAAAATGAACAACAAAAATTTTTAGAAGTCTGGGTCTGAGAACTACCAGCTGCTAAATTGATTTATCCTTCACTTGAAGGTTGTGCTAATATGTACTTTTTTCTCTCACTGTTTTGACTTCCCTAACCTTTATTTAGAAGGATAATTTTAGCTAGGGCATAGTACAATACTGAGACATGCAATTCCACTGTAGACATGATTTGAAGATTTAGTGTTGCAGCAGACATTTTCAAAATTTGCAACTTTAAATTGTGTGGTTGAAAAACATTGCTATTGTATAGGCCCATCATATCTTTGCACTGAGGGGAAAATGTATTACTGATCATAACATGGAATATACTGGTGTGCTTTCACCCATAGTATAAAGGTAACAGTGCCCACTTGTAGAATTAACTTTAACAGAAATTAGGCAGGCCTCCAGCATGATGTTTTTTTGCTGGAAATTTAACTATTTATCTTCCTTTTATTAAGTGCCCCACCTTTGGTAATTTATTTTAACATAGTTAGTTTAATCAGCTTTTGCTGTTCTTACTTATGATTGAATTGATATAATTATTGCCATTTTACTGAAACACAATATGAACAATTTGAAAAAGCTAAATTATGACCATATTTTAAACAACTGTCTCTAGGGCCATAAAAATCCCAGATAAATAAAGCAATGTAGGAAGAACATTAAAAAGTTTAAAGCAGAAAACTGTGATTTAGACATTGCTATTGGAGCTGAGGCCGATGACTCTTTGTGGCAGTTTTAAGAGCAGATTAAAAAAAATACTTCCTTTTAGCCAAAATGTTTAGAATTAAAAAAAAACAACACATTCAAAAGTTTCTTCAGCTGGGCTTTAATAGTTTGTATTGGACATAAACAGGTAGTCCTAGACGTATAGCCATTTGTTGACCAACTGTCCAAAGTTACAGTGGCATTGAAAAAAGTTAATGGGCCTCACACTTACTACCGTTGTAGGATTTCATTGATCACATGATCAAAATTTGGGCACTTGGCAACTGCCATATATGAAGTTTGCAGCATCCTGGGATCATGTACTCCATTATGACCTTCCCAGCCAGTTTGGTCATGCAAAGGCAATAGGGGAAGCTGGATTCACTTAATGTGACCACATGATTTACAAATGTAGTGATTCACTTAACAATTGTGGCAAAAAAAGGTTGCAAAATCGGGGAAGATTCACTTAACTTGCCTTGCTTAGCAATGGAAATTCTGGCCCCAATTCCGGTCGTATGTCAAGGACTACCTGTATAAAAGCCACCTAGAATTGTTAATGAGATTCTAGATATCAGTGTTCCAAATATATAGTGTCAGCAATGAGTGCATTTCAGTGGTATAGTATTCTGTTGCATTATCTCTCTTTCAAGCTAACATCCTCATTTGAATGCCATTTTCTTTCTTTAGTTGATTGTTGGAATCATGGCCTTCTTGAGTGGTGTGTTAACACTGATGCTGCCAGAAACACTTGGAAAACCATTGACAAACACATGGGCAGAAGCTGCAAAGCTAGATGATCAGGTCACCAAAAACAGCCATTCAAAAAAATCTCTTCCAGCACAGAGTGATGCAACGCTGGAGAAAATGGAAATGCTAAACCAAGGAACACGTGGCACTGATTGATAAAATCATCCCTTTAGTTTTAGCCAGCTTGTGTGATTTTATCGCAACATCCCAACAGACAGTCCATGGTGCCATGTAACTGGAACATTTTCTTGCTTTCTCAAGAAGGGAGACACACAAACTAGTTCCTTGTTCAGGATGCTTTTCTGAATCATCTAGCTAGCAACTGGAGTAATGTGAATTATAATTTTTGAGACTGATACAGAGAAAAGGTTCACTTTCAGAGTTCCTGTTGCTTTTTCTGTCTGCTTATTTTGAAAACCTCTCTCAGAATTCCTTCTATCAGCAACAACCAGCACCAGAAGACACAAAGTAGAAACTCATGATTTCAGGAAGAAGTATGGCAGTGCAGGAACACTCACCTTGTGTTGCAGTGATTTCTCTGCACATGGAAGACGCAGTTGTATTTTCTATGATTTTGTCTCCTTACCTAGCAATGTCATCAGTTAAGGAAAAGAAACAGGCATTCTGTAACTTTCATGGACCCTGTCCTAGATATCAGAATTATGCAGATGGAAGAAAATACTGTTTCTTGATGTAGTTTTAGTACGGTTGGAAGAACACAATTGAAATCAGATTGTGTTAAAAGTAACACTCTTGAAAATGTCTAATAACTTGCACAGTCTAGAAAATGTATATATACTTCAATTCTTATTACAAAATTGAACACCTCAGCAAACTTGGGGGAAAGGAGCCTAGGAACATTCTGAAGAAAATGTGCAGAGATTGTCAAGAAAACCAAGAACAAATGGAGGTATAATATAATAAATCAGAGAACTGGAAAATGGTATATATATAGAAGGGAACACCCCCCCCCCCCCCAAGAAAGTTCAGTTGCCTTTTGAAAAACACCTCTGGGACAACCATGATTTGGATGTTTGAGAATCTCCATAGACTTTCTCCTCTTATTTTTCCCACAACAACATCCCTGTGATGTGGGTTGCGCTGAGAGAGGGTGACTGACCCAAAGTAATCCAGTTGCTTTTCATGGTTAAGGTGGGACTTGAACTCACAGTCTCCTGGTTTCTAACCTGGTGCCTTAACTACTAGACCAAACTGGTTCATATAAAAGTTATGAGTTATTCTGAACTCAAAGAACCAACATGCATTTTCCCACTTTCTCCCAAGAACTCTGAGTACAGTGAAGATCTGCAGCCAATTATGAATCATCACATGATGTTAGATGATTCTAGCTGCACTTCTTTAAGGTTGCTGGTAATTTAGTTATAGCTTTGCAAGATGTTTGACAAACAGTCACATGCCATTGATGTCTTGGAGCACTGAGAAGAAAGCTTCCTGAGTTTTCACATGCATATTATTGCCTTAATATTAATGGATAGTTACTGGGGATGCACCAATTAATATTTTTCCATATCATAATTCTTAACTATCATTTACTATGGACACTTTGTCTATATATTGGTCAGACTATTTTCTTACTTTCAGCCATAGTATATTTGTGCTTTTACTAGCATAACCTCTCTTCAATTTTTATTTAGCAATAGCAATAGCACTTAAGACTTATGTATCCCTTCACAACCCTCTCTAAGCGGTTTACAGAGTCAGCATATTGCCCCAACACTCTGGGTCCTCATTTTACCCACCTCGGAAGGATGGAAGGCTGAGTCAACCTTGAGTCTGGTGAGATTCAAATTGCAGGCAGCTGGCAGCCAGAAGTAGCCTGCAGTACTGCACTCTAACCACTATGCCACGGCTCAATATAATTAGCCAGTACCTTTTGGGTAGTTGCTCTTTTAACCACTCATGTTGATTTCTTCATTATTATATCCACTTTGTGCTAAGCTCGGTAGCTTTTACTAAGCTTCAAAGATTTCAAAGCTCTCTCCAATAAGGTTTCAGTGAAAACAAAGATTATTCCAACTCAAACTCAAAGTAGAGAGTTGCATTTTGAAATTCATCTGGATAAACAAATCCAGAAGAAGGTGCTGTATCACCACAATGTAAGAGAATTTGCAATCCTAATGGAATGGGAGGGTATGCAGATTGAATTTCATTTATTTCTAAATTCCAGATTCGTGCTTAGTCATTGCTTAAATTTTAAACAAATGAATCATCCACATATTTCTTCTTCTTTGCAATAACATTCAACTTGTACAAGATTAGAACTGAACTGACCATTTGCTGGCAATCTTAATGGAGACTGACGGACTGTGAGTTTGAACTGAAGAATAACACTTTGTTTTCCATTTCAGATAACTTTTCATGCAAATCCATTCAGTTTCAAAACTAAGATGTGAACCAGAACTAAGAGGATGAAATCTTGGAGAAAACATATTCCCCTCCCCCCCTCACTGCCAAGTGTAGCTGATTTCTTTCTTTGCCCTTCCGTTCTTTGAAAGCAGCTGCCTTTGTGACAAAATATCTCCATCTGGCAGGGTGAATAAGCAGATCTACCAAGAACCGTCACAAACGGAACTGAATCAACATTGGAGATATTTAACGAAATGCATTCAAGTGTTCATTTCAGGACAGAAATAATTTTAATGTTAATGAAACATGTTCTAAGAAAGCAAGGCCTGGTATCAAAGATGACATTTCCATGGCACTTACAGAATCCTGCCAAAGACTTGTTCTGTGGTTGCAGTAAAAAAACCCAAACCTGATTAATTAATTATCTTATTAGTTTGTCTGCCTGGTAGAAAAAGAGCCATCAGTCAGGCTGAGACTCGCAGACAATCTCTCTTACTCTCCCGTTAGTAGAGAGAGCTGCCTGCAGAGATGCAGCAGACAGCATGAAGATACCATAACAACTCTTCTAGCACTAATCAAAGAACAACATATCATGTCTGGGAAAATGTGTTTCATATCTAGTGACTCAATTAAATGGTCTTTTGCTGTATTTTACATTGAATGATTCAGTTGTTAACAAATCCAAGTGCATTGATATTAATATGCTAAATAAAGGCAGCAGCACTACTTAAATATTCTGAAAAGCCAGCAATAACAGACTTTTTAAACTGTTTATCTATATTGCTCTCCAGTGAATCCAAACCTGCACAACTTCTATACAAAAGTGCAAGGCGAGGCCATCATTTTTCCAAGTGGGCAGAGCACAAAATGATCCGATTCTTGGATTTTCTTAGAATCAACTACTTACTTGAATACAGGTTCCAGTACACTCCTTGCAGAGACTGCATGACAGAGCCCATCTGCTTGCTGGGATATGTGAAATTTTTGTAATTGGTTCCATTTTTTCAGGGCATCCAATGCTAACCTGAGAGTAAGACAAAGCGTACAAATAATCAGTTTCCATATATTGTCTTGAAGAACAATGAATCAATTCTCCCTTAAGATGAATATCATAAAAGACATCTTTGACACAAATCTCTGGGGATACTCATAGCCCATACTATGATGACATTTATTTGGAATGCCCGAACTGATAACCAGTTATTGCTTAACTATAATAATGTTTTAAATGCTAGATTTTCTTAAATACTTTCGTTCAATGGTATGAACAGTTTGTGGAAGATGTATCAAGCATGACCTAATTCAAACAGGTTTCATCCACACACATGATCTAATTCAAACAGGTTTCATCCACACTCCATTTATTCTGTTTAGGCAGAAATCACTTGGTCTCGTACTTCAGGAATCCATAAGGCACAGCTAACATGAACCCATTTTGTTCCACTCCGGGTAGGTTTCAAGGCTCCCCCTCTCTTTGGGCAGAGTAAACACTTTGGCTGAACTCCCAGGGCACAGGTCCGACAGAGCCAGTTTCCAAGGGGAACTTTTAGGATTCCATAGCAAGCCTAAAAATATATATATAAGGACAATGATTAGATACTTATGTGATGAGTGCATATCAAGATTAATAAACCTTATGATAAAGTATCATGATGCATTTTATGAATAAAATGACCCTATTAAAGAATATTAAGTGTATGTGATTTCCTGTTCCCACCTACCATTAATATAATGTAGTTGAAACAGTAATATTCCTCCCCAAAAATCTGATTACACAATTTTCTGAATGAATGAATGAATGAATGAGAGTTGATAGAGAGTGAATAGGATAGGCAACACATTCTTCTTGCCACTAAATTTCCAATTTTCTGCCTGACCCCATTGCCTTAATCTTGGACTTTTGATCTGGATTTTTCTACTGCATAAGAAATCTTTTTATTTACCATCTTAATAGCAATGATATTTTGTGTTACTTTTTTCTATCAAATTCAGTACAAAACATTTTTCAAAGCTGTTTTGTATAGTCACAGCAGAGAAACCTGTTTTGTTAAGTAAAGGTTATTCAATTTTCTGGTTAAGTTTACAGATCATACAAAACCATGAAATGATTGATTTTGACTTTTCATGTTATAATAGCTTGTGCAACCAGTTGTTAAAACAGATTATGGCTTAGTGCAATATATGTATTGAGTGATAATTAAGAAACATAAATGAGTAGCTAAAAAGATACCAGATTCAGCAATTTGTGAATAAAAAAAAAGGTGGGGGGAGAAGACATTTAAAAAGAAGGAGAAATAATGAACCTAGTCTTGTGGTCTTCCATTTCAGGTGCTACTGGGTTTCTAACATAAGAATTCCTGGACATCGTTGGCATCCCTGAATTTGACATACTTATTCCGTTAATATCATGACAAGCAGTAAACTGGTCACAATTAACAAAAAAAAAAATCATGAATACGCATCCAAAGATACCACTGAATGGTTAAGAAATGCAAAAAGCATCATCATCTGCTGTTGTTGATAAACAAGACAAGTTGAATGTCTCCTGTTCTTCCTTTAGGCAACTCCTAAGGTTGCCTACAACAGAGTCTGGCTGTGGCAAGTCTCCAGAACTCTGTCTCTTTAATGTAATTGTTGCAGATATGGTAGTTCTAGGCATCTTCAAATGCCCTAGACTTACCAGAGATGAAAACGTGAGGTAAACCGGTTCAGTCTTGAGAATGCTACAGGACGCAGCAGCAAGAAACTAAGAATGCTCTTTTAACATCATTGTTCTGGGCCTGAGTCAGCTTTCCTAAGGTAAGGTACTCTTCCAATTCTATGAGTCAATGAATCTGAGAGAACTGTCCTTACTACCCAATCAGAGAGAGAACAGCAACTCACCTGATGCACACAGACGTTGCATTTGTCACAGAAAACCATCTCATTGCCATCTTCTCCTTCTGGTGAACGGCACACATCACATACCACATCCTCATCGTACTCTATCCCAAGGCCTTCTTCTGTCTCAATGGCAACGTTCATATTCTCATAGCACACAGTTTCCAGTTCTTCAAGCACTCTTTCCAAGGTGAATTCATCAATTTCTGGCTTTTCTTAAAGAGAAAAGGCAGCAACACTTTATTTACTTTCTGTGAAGAGTCTCAAACTCTGTTGTGATAGATATTTGTTGACCCTTAGGAGTCAAGAGAAGTGAAATTCTTCTATTAGCATCAGTTTTCTAATAAACTGAGCATCAACTTACTTCTCTTCAATCCTAATTGAAATAAAGAAAATCAGTGAATGATGATCTGAAATTTAGCTGCTACAGCTGAATAGCACATACTCCTCACACATTCAGCACTGTGGCTGAGCCAATATTAAGCACAGACGGGAAAGAAAAGTCAGAAAACAATATTATATTAAGGTTTTCCTGGTCTCATAAGAACTATGGTGGCAGGATATTCTCCCCATTGAGCCAAAATATAATTGGTGTTAAATAAACCCAGTGGCTGTGGTGCATACTGTAAATCAAGGTTTTTGGCTTGGTAGATTGTGTATATCAGCCAATGGCTTTTCTTCTCCAAAATATGGTTCACAAACTACAGTTCAGTTTGACATTTGAGCATAATAAAATATGACCACTAAAATTGGGTACCAAAAGTTCTTAAAAGAACCTTCTCTTATAAGTTAATTTCAATTTCAGCAGACTGCTCACTTTTTGCCTGACCCATCTTATGGCTTCTTATTAAATCAGACTTCTGAGTAACTAAAGCCAGCTATTTGATCGTGGAAGTGCCTAATTCACAGTAGGAATCACTGCTCTGGTATTATATCAAATCAGCCAACCTTATAGAAGTGATTTATAACTGCCACTTTGATTCCATCCACAATGCAGTATATAATAGTTCTGGTTTGTTTAAAAGATATTTTGTTAAGGATTCTAATAAAGAGGAAAAAATAGCAAATAGCAAAGGAAAAGAATTTTACTAGTAAAATATTTTTTTTTCTGTGCCTTTGAATCAATTGTCTAATCCCTGCAATCTTCTTAGCAAGATTTCAGAAGTGATTTGCCCTTGCGCTCTTCCTAAGACTCAGAGAGTGACTGGTCCAAAGTCACCCAGCTGGTTTTGTGTCTAAGGCTGAACTAGACTCATGGTCTCCCAGTTTCTAGCCTGATATAAAACAACTATTAAATAGTTATTTATGTGGGTATGGTTTGTATTAAAGAAACTGTTAGCAGTTAAGATGGGAATATTATGTCATAGGGAAAAACAAGTTGCACTAAGTCTTATTCATGTTGTGTTCTCTTAGTCACCTTTCAGAGTTATAGCAATAGCACCTGAAAGCCTTTTCAAACACAATTGTCTCAAAAAGTATATGGTGTCTTGCCTGAAAGAATTTGCATATCTCTGCTCTATCATAGTTAGTACTAGCACATCACTCCTCAAGTAGAGGGTCTCAAGGGATATACTGTGAAGGGTTATCCTTGTAATACACTGTTATCTTGTTTAGAACATCTTGAAATCTCAACAGATCAATCAAATAATGGATATACAAAGGGAACCAAAATGAAATGACCGAAATTAAATCAAAATAGCACTTAATATGAACCAAATTTAGTTGGAAGGTTGCATATTACTTCATAATAAGCAAGATCATAAAGGTGATTTCCTTTAGAGTTGGTCTTGAGTCAGCCAATCCAAAGCATTTAAAAACACAAGGATTATTTCTTTAGAGGCAGTATAACCGCAGCAAAAATCCTTTTCCTGTTACAGAACGCCTTTTATATTTGGAATCCTGGAGAACTGCTAATCTTTTGCTTCTTTTATGTTCTGAGTATTTGTGATTTGTATTTAGAAAGCAATCTGGTGTGGGTGCATATTAACTTTACATACTTTTTTAAGACAGTCAACACTGTCCCTAGGAACATAGTGCTGAATTAAGTACTTGTTTATCGTCCCATTGCCAGTTTGCTGCCCAAACCTATTGCCCCCTCCTCCTATGCGTAAGAAACAGAAACCTCTATGGATTGCAGCACCTGAGAAAGCATCCTGGCTATGATGAGATCCTACTCTCTGTCCATCAAACTACAAATTGGAGAGACAGCTTATGAGGAAAATTCCCTTTACCCTGCGCCCATTCACTTTCTGTTTTGCACTCTCAGCTGCTCTGTCTTTATACATCTCACACAATCTTACCGGATATAGATACTCAAATCAATCTTTGCCTGGGGGAGATAATTATAAAACATTTTGTGGAAGAGGCTGAATATAAGCAAAAAGGAGGCAGAGCATTTTCCTGCGCTGATTCTGATGAGGGGAGAGCCAAAGCTGCCACTTCAAACATTCTCTTTCAAGAATTCCTGGGGGGATATAGTGCCTCCAGGCATGTTATTGGACTGCTAAAAAAATAATTGTCCCTGGAGATTGAGCAAGTAAGTAGGTAAGTAATAAATAAATAATATAACTCACCCAATTGGTATTAATCTTGAGTAGACTCCATGAAATGACCTAAGGTTTTATTTGGCCCTCAAAAATCTGGCTTTCAGATTCTGAAATATCCCCAACAGATGAATGTGTGGTGAAGATGACAGAACTAGAAGCAGTAGCTAAATTAACTTGATTAGAGAAAAATCAATAACTACATTTATCAGTGACTTGAAACCCTTATGGATTTTTTGCTGAAAAAAAGAGAAAAACGAACTTGTGATCTATGGGCTTGAAGATTAGAAGAAAAAGTATGTAATGGAAAGAAAAAAATTATTGTGTAACCTTAGAGAGGGTAAAATATATCCTCTCAAATATAATTGCATTTATGACTTCTATCAAAAGATAAGAAACTGCTTCTTTATAACCTTTTCTTTTTCCTTATTTATTCACTATTTTCCTTATTTCTCCTTATTTATCTCATTAAAAAATATTCAGTAATATATATATATTTTAAAAAGTCTGGCTTTCCAAGAGGATTACCAGTTCAATGAAAGGGAAGACAATCTTTTAACACTACATATCCATCCTGAATGACAAATTTGCATAAGCAACAGAGGTTTATTGCTAATGGCTCATTCAAATATTTAGTAAACAAACAAAGAAACAAAGACTTTTAAACGTGGTAATTTACCTAACTTGATGGAATTGAGCTTGCATCATAGCTGTTTGGTATTTTATTAAAAAGCAATAGATACATGGTATAAATAAACAATTAAAAGAAGTTCAAGCAACTGAAAGGGAAGAAGCATGCTAATTTTTCCTAGGTGAAATAGGGACTGCAGTGGTTGGAAGTAGCAGCACAAACTGCTTATTCTCTTTTTGCTCTATAGCTATTATTCTTATCTACCTCACACACAATCCCATAAGAATTGTGACCATAGTCTCTAGTACTTTTCTTCCATTCATACTTACTTTTCTGTCTTTATCTCTGCTTCTTGTCAAGAACATTAACTTTAAAAAAAACTTGAAATTGGAAAGAAAATAAATATAATAAATAATAAATAAATAAATAACAAAAGGTAACTCATTTGTTTTTGCAGTTTGTGAAAATGCTTAGATAACTCTCTGGGAATGGGTAAGTTTTTACAAGAAAAAAGAAGGGAGAGCGAAAATTGCACTGAAAAAAGATAACTCTAGCTATCAGGGCTTATTCTTATTATAACAGCTAGCTTTTCTTGGTGAAGAACCACCCATAATACACCTAGACCTTGGGCAAAGGTACCAACTTCTTTATGAAACTTGTTCTTTTTTAAAAAAAAATGTTTAGGCAAGGATCTGGGGTGGTATGGCACCTTGCCTGTCTCTATTGGTCTGGGATTTAGCCAACACAATTCTAAACCAGAATTCTTTAAAAGGCTAGAATGATTAGACCACAACATGCAGAGAAGCTTGATTGTACCTGTTTTATTGCTGACAAACCTTTAGGAAACCAAGTTTGGTATCGAATCTTTGGAACAGCGCAGATAATCACCTTTTAGAAAACAATTTTACTAATATGATCCCAACTATTTTCCTATATTGGATGTAGCAGTACAACATGCTTTGTCCTTCAACAGATACCCCCTCCTAGCTGAAAATAACATACTGTTCAGGCATCATTCCAAGTAGGGGGAAAGATAAAAATCATTGGCTATTTATGCTGATGTAAGCAGAAGTCCTTTCTGCCATGGACAACGGTATAATTTATAGTCTTTGTAAACAATCCCTTAAAACATCCTTTTTAATTTGGCATAGAACTTCAAAGTTATTCTGAAGGCAGCATCAAAATATGCCCTGTGATCGCTGGTTCAATCTCCTAAGAATCATTCTGCAGAATTATCTTAGCCTTCCCTAACCTAGGGGTGTGATGGCTCAGTGGTTAAAGAGATTGAGCTTGTCAGCTGGCAAGTTGACAAGACCTGAGCGCCACAGAATGGGGTGAGCTTCCATTCCTTGCCCCTGCCCACCTAGCAGTTTGATAGCATGCAAATGCAAGTAGATTAATAGGTACCACTTCGGTGGGAAGGTAACTGAATTCCATGAGCCTTTGGCGTATAGCCATGATGGCCACATGACCATGGAAAATGTCTTCGGATAATACTGGCTCCTTCAGCCAAGAAACGGAGATCAGCACCGCATCCTACAGTCGGACACAAATGGATAGGGAAATTTTATCTTTATTTTTTACCCTATATCCTAGTAATATTTGTTTCAACCTAGCTTTTCATTTTAGGCAAAGGGGAAAGAAAAGTTATACTCGAGAAAGTGTAAGTTGAAGGTGCTACCAACATTTTGAAATGATTGCTTCCTACTGAAAGAGCATTACTGGTGGGTTTATGAGGAAGGGATATTCCCTGGGATTCTTTAGCTGGATGGCAAGGACTGGAAGACTGGACTATACAGTTGTACCTTGGTACTGGACTGCTTTAAAACTCACTGAATTTGGTACTGGACACATTTTGACCCAAAAATTTTGTCACGGTACTCGTCATTTGTTTGGTACTTGATGAGCAAGCAACAACCTGTCAATATTGGTTGCCTCATGACTAATACATTATTCCTTATGGGAAAAATGTGTTTGGTACTCATCGTTTTTGGTACTCGTTGAAACCAATTAACAAGTACTAAGGTACCATTGTATTTACAAGCCAAAGGCTTCCCAGCTGTCTTCTATGATACACTGACTGTACATGTAAGTTGGTATCTCAGAGAAACTCAGTATGACCGTCTTCCATAGCTGACAGATTGTTAATGGATAACCTCTTTCCATAAGAATACAGGTAATCCCCGGGTTATGAGCATTCCCTTAACGAATGTTCAAACTTACGCAATAAGCGCCCCCCAGCGTTTGCGAACAAGGTCCAAAACTACAAATCTTGTAGCACCACGGCAGTTGTTCACCCTTACCACAGAGGCTCTGCAACATTCGTCCTGCGTGTTGTCAGCCAAAATGGAGCTTCTGAGGTGCAGATACACTCCTCAGAAGCCCCGTTCAGGTGTCCAGAGGCTTGCCCAGCAAATGGAGCTTCTGAGGGGCGAATCTGACCCTCAGACACTCTGTTCGGCCCTTCCCCGTTCCACTGCAGGCCGAAATGGAACTTCTGCAGGGCAGATCCAGAGGCTATGCTGTGGAACTATCTGGCTGGGAAGCTTTAACTTGGATTCTTACTCTGAACAAGGCATTGGACTTGATGGTCCAAATGGTCATTCTGATTCTCTGAAGACATAATGGCAGGAAGCTTTTGTGAAGGATTTGAACTGGGGCATGTAGAAACAACGCAATCAAAATGACTAAAATAAACTTAAGTGCAATTTACAGCTGAATTTAATAATCTTAATTTTTCTACTTGTGTTGCAGGGTCAAAGTGAAAAAATTAGAAAGGTACAGAAAGGATTCTCAGAGAAAGAAAAAAAACCTCACCTCTATTTCCCACAAAGATCACAAAAGACCCAGAAGAATTGGTATTTCATTATAAGAGGAATTAAACTTCTCATACCTGCAATTCTATCCTACCATACACCTTCTGTTACAGCTTATTCCCCATAATTTAGGAAGCTCATAAATTTTTCATTGTTAGACATCCTGCCCAAGTGAATCTACATACGAAAGGGATTGATGAAAAATTTCCATCTTCTAATTTCCCTTCATTCTGAAGGTGTTATTATTCAGCAGAAGGCCTGAGTCTCATTAAGTTTTTAAGCACTAAGCAAAAATTACACAAGATGACTTATGGATGGTGTTATCCTCAGCAATTTAGGCTTGTGGGTTAAATGGCTATTTTTTCCTCCCTTTTACACGTACACTCACCTTCCATTTGTATGTAATTTGTATGTAATTATGCTACTACTGTAATGAGGTACCAGGTTCAACTCAGAAGTACCCCAGAGTTTTTGTAGCGACAAATACTTGGATAGGAACAAAACAATTAATGGCTCATGGATCACTCAACCACAAGACCTAAGGGTAAAATACTTTTTCTATTTGTACTCCATTTATTTTCCTCAGTATCATATAAAGTTATTACTATTCATAAAGGTAGATTAAAAAAAACATGAGCAGAATTGCTGCCTTTTGATAACATTTAGCAGGGGAGCTTTCTCTGGCCTTCAAGTGTTTTGACCTTCATTTTTATGTACGGGAATGTCTTTAAATAGAAAGCAAGAGCCATTTGTAAAATTGTTAATGCTCAGCAGCTTTTACTTTTGAACAGTAGAGAAAAAGCAATATGTAAATGTAAGTGGCCCTCAGCAAGTCTCCTGAAACAGATCTGGACTCATTTCTGTAGAAGTGAGATCACAATCTGGGACACAGTGACAAAGGAATGTATAATTAGATTAATACGAAGAAAAGGCATTACCACAGAAACAATAGTCATGACATTCCCTTGGAAAACCTGCTGCCTGCTATCGACTGCTAGTCAGTCATTTATACCTCTTCTTCTGAAAAATGAGACATAATGGAAATAGTTGCTACTTTTCCCGTCTTCTAATCAGAGGTACGACGAAACTATTAATCAGTAGATGTTGCAAAACCACTAATTTCTCACTTGGTGGCTGGCATCTCTCCCAAGATCAGACTGTCTCCCAGCCCACTGGTTTCTTGAAAAGCCAACCTGGCTAGCCTTGGGAATACTTTTGTGATGAGGGGACCTTTCTTCTATGGACCTGGATGCTGCTGCTATTGGCTTTCCCACTCTTTCCCACTAACCTTCTTATTTTGTAAGATGCACAGAGACTTGTTGGGATTAGAGCGGCATATAAACTGTAGTGAATTGTAATAATCATTTTTTACCACTGGATAGTATTAGAACCCCAAATTTAATTACTAACAGGAAGAAATACTAACATCAGTCATGTTGAACAACTGAGACTTATTTTCAATTGACTTGCACTTCAGCTGAAATTCATTTACTGCAGGGTTGTCAAACTCACCTGCAGGCTGGATGTGTCATGCGCTGACTACACCCACGCCTGGTTTAACAAAGAGGAAAAAAATTGTGATACGTCACATGGCACTGTGAGTTCGACACCCCTGATTTACTGAAACTTGAACCCTTTTCACTCTGTGGAGTATTATCAAGGAAAATAAAATAATTCTTAAGCAGTAATTTTAAGCTCATTGGCCCTCTCATAAGCTGAAACACAAACTTTATTCTTTCTTCTAGTGTATGCTTGTATGTGTCTAAAAATTATTTGATTATTTGATAATGGTTCAGAAATGTCTGTATATATATATGTATATAAAAGATATTTCTTCTCTAAGCCTTTGATTTTGTTTGTACAAATCACAAAGTATAAGATACAAACATTTGTGGAAGAAAAAAAAAGTGGAATAATAGACAAAAACCTCTCTCTGTGTGTATGTGTATGTGTGTGCACGTACATGAACGTTCTACTTGTAATATAATAATCATGGCTTACATATATTTAAAAGCCTTCTAACTGTCCAAGTGTCCTTATAATGATCCAGTTGGTAAGGCATGGAGATATATTAACATAGTGATTCCTTCTGAACACCCCCCCCCCCATAATAAAGCAATGTGAGAATCTATCAACATTTATATTGTATTTTCAAAGTTTAAATATTGTAAGACTTAACCTCCATCTTTATCTCTCCAAAACAAAACAAGATGGTTTTCTCTGGATTTTGGGCAGATGTATTTTTGCTATTAAATATGTTGATTGATTATAACACAAATATTTCCACAAAGAATAAACACACAGTTCTGCTAAAGAAAAGCAAGCTTCTTTGATATATGATTATGACATTATGAACTTTTGTATAAGCTTACAAGACTGCTCAGTGAACATTTCTGAATTGCCTCTTAAAAATCACAAATCACAAATCCCGAGTGACAAATATTGAGGCCAATTTTCAGTAAATCCATGGAGTTTGCCACCATAATACATTGCTGGTTAGAAGCATTAAACTTCTTTTAAATGTGTGAATAGATACAGATGTGACTTTGAAGAAATGATGTGACAAAAGTTATAAAAACATGGGGGAAAATCCCTGTCAAACTTAACACCCTGGAATTTAAGAGAGGGAAGGGAAAACACAATCAGGCTTTCAAGAGTGATGTCAGCCCCTTTGAGATAAAGCACGTCTGGAAAAAAAGTCCCCAAGAATACTGCAACTCTACTGATATGGGCAAGAATTACAAAATCTGAACTTTTCTCTTCCCTCCAGGGAGTCAGGGCAGAACCAGTCTGAGTTTTTTTTTTTTTAATTCCCTAGGCTTAGAACAGCACATTGTTTCTCCAAGATCACCTATGGCTTACCACGAAACAAAAGTAGCCAAACTGACAGTGTTTTGGACTTTTCTTGGCTAACAGACTTTGCCCATCCATATTTGGGGAAAAGGAAGGCTAGTTGCATAAAAGTTGATGACTACATAATAAAATCATCTAAAAATGGCAGATCTTTAATCAAGTTCACTATTAATGAAATAAAGCAGTTGTAAGTCGGCAATACCTCCCAATTTCCAGTTTTTCTTTACATTAAAGTGAATGATAAAAGTACCTACAGTACAGAGATCTTCATATTAAATGTCAAAGTATTTTCCTCTTAAAACAGTGAAATTTCCCTCCAAACATAATTAAGAGGTTAAAAATACATTTTATTTTTAATTGCTTATTCTGGATAAGTACCATTGTTTTAAAAACTAGGGCTCTTATTTTTAAAAAACGAGGGCCTTCTTCTATTTTTTTCCTTACCTTCACATGCATATTCATTTTGCTCTTTTTAGAAGTCAAGGGAAAGGGGAATAACAATGCTTTCATCTTTTTTCTCAGAGTGGTGTTCTGAAATGCTCATAGCAATGAATCCCATCTCCATAAATGAATCAAAACAACTACCATATGAGCCAAAAATGTGCTGTGAAACTGCCTGGTATTTCATTATGAACCTATCTTGCTAATGCACTTAAGAACCAATTATCACCCTTTATGTCACCCACTGACATCAGCTATTTCTTAAATTTAAGATAATGGCACATTTTCAGAAGCCACTTTATAATATTTTATTTTGCCTTTGAAATAATACTTTATGCTTCACTTTCCCAAAAAAATGCTGTAGGTATTGTTGGGAATCTGCAAACTCAGTAAACTCAGGTTTGTTTTTGGGACACCAGCAAAGTATTCTCGGGGCTCCCCGTACTATCTTTCAAGAACAGAGGTGAGACAAATAGTGTGAAGGAGTGGCGGCAACAGCAATGGGATGCCATGTCAAAGCTAGCACTTTTGCAGCCGGAAAAGTCCATTTTAATCAATTATTTCCCCTCCATTATTTGGGCTCTTGTACATTAGCTGTGTTCACCATCACACTAAATTGCATTACAGTTAAGCTTTTCTTTACAGTCTGTTGTGAATCCACATGTAGTATTAAAGGCCACAACAGCCTGTTTACTTATTTATTTATGAATTTGTTTTATATGGTGCCCAACCATGCACAAAACTGGGAGACTTGAAAAGATTAAAGAAACAATGTAAACAATTCAATGTAAAGACATGGCCCTTCTGAGGGAAAAATATTCTACAAATCACGGTTTAAAAATTGCTGGCTTAGTTAGTACCATCTATGAAAAGAAAAGAAATGATGGATCTCCCTCTGGATCTCCAATCAGCTCCCTCTGGATCTCCAATCAGCTACCCGCATTGGTCTGAAGGGGCCATCTGAAACATTCTTTGTTTCTGTTTCCTCTAGTAAGGAACTCCAAACCCATGCAGTGAAGGAGAGAACCATCTGTTTAATTCTCCCACAACTTCTCAAGGTACTGCCTGTCTCTTCTATGTCTTCAGTATTGGGAAAACATTAAAGTGATGGCTTACTTGCTTCGGCTATGCAGAAGGCAATGGGGCCCACTTAAAAAGATCCTCTTTTGTTATTGTTTGAGATGATCCTCATATCCAGGGCAACGTGTAGTTTGCCATCTGTAACAAAAACCCCACATTTGCAGCGTGGCCTCCTCTAACATTGACCCTATCTAAACAACTTGAATTTCTCCAATGATTTCTATAAGTTTGTGCAAACAGACATATAAAACGGATAGTTTTTTTTCTGATGTGACTGCTTATTTATTTGTCAATTTTATCAGCAAACATCCCCCTAGTCCTATAGTAATGGCCTCGGTATGGCTCAAATGTGGTGATAAAATTGTGATTTTCTTTCTCTTTCTCCTATTTGGTGTAAACCTCCCCTTATACATTTTTATAAAAACTACATCCTCCTGCAGCCTTCAGAGACCAATAAATATATGAATAAAAGCAAGTGCTGCCTCAGCAGCTAAAGGTTACCATCACTGCTCTTCACCTTTGCTCCTGGAAAGGCCCTCTGAAGCAGCAAAAAATTGCCTTGTTTGCATGACACCCTGAACTGCATTGGGGCGGTGGTTGCATATCATAAATAGTTAAGGGCCAGACATTGTAGTGGGGGGCTCTATCAAGAAATGAAATGTCACCTGAGCCAACTAATCATATGCATTATTTAAACAAGGACTTAACTCTTTTCTCGTGTTTTACTTTCTGCTCCCTTTCCCATAATCCATAGACTGTATGGGTGAGGAAAGATGCCATCCCACCCTCCCACAATGGCACCAACCCCAAATGCACCACTGTAGATATCCATTTTTTTATTATTCTGCAAGGAAAAAAATAACAGGCTGGGAGGTTGCCAAATAAGCTGCTTCCTATGGTCCGTTTTTTTTACCCGTATGCTATGGCTAATTGGGTCAGTAATATCATTCAAATACACCCATTTAATACTGTAAATATTATAATCACATAAATATGCAAACCAACAAAACAAAAGAAATAGCATTGGCTGTATTACTAGGATTTGAGAACCGCACTGCGTTTATAATCTGGGCATCTTTTAGAAGAGACTTCTATACATTGGTTTGATACGGTACTTCCCAGGATTAGATTTGTGAAAGATTGAAGTCCAAGGCAAAGTGGCTGTAGGAAACAGGGTAAAACATGGTGGGTGGAAAACTAGAGGTCTTCAGCTGTCTTGGGTCTTTTGAGTCTTCAATCAAAGGCAATCTCTGTGTCAAGATTCCGAGTGACGAACCCAACCAAAGCAAGCACAACTGAGACGATCCAATCTCTTCATACAAAACTTTATTCACTACATCACTTCCGCACCGTTGAAGGCAAAACCAGATCTAGATTTTCCCCGCACTATGCCGCAGTTAAAGATCACATTCTTCCACCCCCACCCCCTCAATTAGCTCTGGTCACATTGTCCAATACATTGTTGTACTTGTTGTGGGAAAGTCTTTCTGGCTTTTGTAAACACCTGCTGAAGTGTCCTTGGTTTTCGCACAGACATATTGATGTCTGGGCCATGTTCTATCTCCCACTCCCTCCCCCCATAGTTCATTGGCAAGCTGAGATGTAATAATAATGGCAACAGCAAAATGGCTTTGAAGCTTGACACTCTGCTTTGGTATAGCATTTGACGATGCCTTACCGAATGTCTAGCACTTAGCCTTGACGTGTCTGAGAGAAATGGTTCCCACCCTCTGTGTTAGCTTCTGGTGACTAAAATGAAAAAAACCAACCACCGCCCCCAAAAACGTAATTCCTGTACTACTGCTTCCTGGCAGCACAGAGCAACTTCACTAGAAACCAGTATAACCCGTAATAACTTTTTAACTTTTAAGTATTTAAAAGTCAAAATTTTCTGTTTAAGGAAAAAAACAGAAGACTATTCAAATCATGAGAAAACAATAGCTTTCAGGAGAAAACAGTAGCTTTAAAAGGAAGTTACAAAAAATAAAAACACCCCCAATGTTTGCGACAGACCAAACACATGATCCACTATAAATAAAAAAGAATACATTATAAAGAGATTGGAGTGGAATTTCAAATCATTGTTCCAAATCAATTTCAAAAGGGAAATTATTTCCTCATGCCCAATCTGAGTTATTCACAAAAGGCTGAAGTACACAAAATGCTGAACTAATACAGAGAAATAAAAGAAAGAGGACTTGCATAGCACAGGGAAATAAATATCAATGTTCTAATGCAGATTATTTCCTAGATTCCTTCCTTCTTCCTTTACAACTAGTAGGTACAGTGTATGTTCCTCCCAAAGTTCCTTTACTGAACTTCCCTTGTTTCCTGAAAATTCCAAACTTAGTTTTGGAGCAACAATGCTAATACCCTCTTTTCTCAACCTCAGTCTTGTGAAGTATACCCAAACTTCTCCATCTATCAAACAGAGGAGCTGGATATCTAATCTGTGTATATGACAGAGAGGATCTCTCCCTTGGGGAAGATGTGAATTCTGTGTTTGCACTTATTTGGTATCTCAGCTGGCTGGCTGTGAATGAATGCCATTCTTCCTTCCATTTCATGCTTTCTAGAAATAGCCGGGGATTCATTCAAAAGCAGCAGGGATAGGCACATCTAGGTTCTTTCCTAGCAACTGAGGACTATTAGGGTCTGGGGAGGAAAATAAAGGTTCAGATGAATCCTTAGCAAGATGGAATGGCTGCAATCCAGATATATTCTGCCTTTAGCTCTGAAAGGGGTCATATTTCCTGTATTGAGCTGTTAGCAACTTGAGGTTCTTCTGAACTTTCAATTACTTAAGTCCAAGACCAAAAGGGCCTTTGCACAACTGCATCTTATGTGCCCTGTGGACCATTTCTGGATCAGGTGTGTTGTATATAACCATATGTGACCTTGTCACTTTTTGCCTGGATTGCTGCAATTTGATGGGCTGCCCTAGAAGATCAACCAGACTTCAGCTGGTTCAGTATGCAGTTACCTGAGTAGTTATGACTTCAAAGCAAATTGTATACTGTACAGGTATGACTTATAACCATTGTTTAGTGGCTGTTTGAAGTTACAATGGAACTGAAAAAAGTGACTTATGAGTCTTTTTCACACATATGATTGTTGCAACATACCCATGGTCACGTGATCAAAATTTGGATGCTTGACATCTGGTTCATATTTGTGACAGTTACAGTATCGCAGGGGTCATATGATCACCTTTTGTGACCTTCTGACAAGCAAATACAATGGGGGAAGCCAGATTCGCTTAACAACTGCGGTGAGTCACTTAATTATGGCAAAAAGGGCTATAAAATGAGGCAAAACTCACTTAATAACTGCCTTGCCTAGCAATGTATACAAATCGTGAAATACAATCACTAATGGACTACCAATGATAGATGTTAGATAGATACCAACAACACAGACTGATCAGGAATTCACCTGCTTAGGAAAAAAACAAAACCTATCTAACCAAGATTTAATTCTTTTTCTCCAAGTAATCAATATCCCATAATTAAAGCTGGCTAAAGATTGTAAAAATAAGCATTATTATTTCAATCAAGGCATTACCCCATTCCCACCAAAAGACACAGGTGTACTCAGCCAAGAGACTAACTAGAGATATAATCCTCGGAATGGGGCGGTATATAAATCAAAGAAAATAATAAATAAATAATAAATAAAGGGGGAACTTTTCCTGTTTGCAGGGCAATTCTCCCCCCATCTGGGGGCTTCCTCAGGGTCCCCCTCCCTCTGGCTGCTGTTATCGGGCAGGTTGGCGGGGTCAGCGTGGGTGCTGGGCACTCAGAGACTCTATGGCCAAGCTGACCACACCGAAAACATTTGATGGGTCCAGCTTGCCTCAGCGTGAAGGCCAATGGAGTGGGAGGCTTTGGAGGAGGCTTCTTTCCCCAGGGCTTCTTCACCTGTTTCTCTCCTCCCTTTGGGATGCAATGCCCGATCCAAGGCTGTGGCCACTCTGTACCAATCTTGCAAACTTTCGGGTACCCCTCTAATGTCTTCCATACCTTCTGGATCGATTGCCTCCTTAAAATAGTGGAGGAGTATTCTTTCAGGCCAGTCACTCAGATAGCCAGCAACTTTTCTAAAGTCCCAAACAAAGTCCTTTAGAGGTCGCCTGCCTTGCTTCATTGTTTTTATAATGTCTTCATTCTCTTCCTTCCAATCAGAGTTGTCAAATCTGGCCTGCAGCACTTGGATGAATTTGTCTATATTATCGAGCTCCACCGCTCCCTCATTATGTAGCTGGTCTACCCAATCCGAGGCGTCCCCTTCATTCATACCCTCCGTGATCGCGGTTACCAGGTCGTGATCCGTCTGGTACACCTGGCCAAACTGGTCGATGTAAGCCAACACTCGGTGCAGAAAATAGACCAATTTTCCAGGGTTGCCATCAAAAGTGGCTCCAAACTGAGGTGGCTTCTCCGCCGCTGGCTGACTCAGCTGGTTGGCTAGAGCAGGCCTTGGGGCCACTGGCTGTGCCCTGGAGGGCAGAGAAGCCACCGGTTGTGGGCGAGCTGGGGCCTGCAGGAACCCAGGGGTGGTGTCCATTGGCACTGCACCCACCCCTGGCTGGAATAATAGGCCCACCTCAACAGGATGGCTTCCATCAGAGGCAACATGTACCTTGGCTGTCGGGCGGGGCGTAACGGCTCTATGAGGTGCTTCAACCCTCTGCGGTCTCCCGCTTCGCTCTGCCGTTCTTGGGTCGCCCATGGGATCAGGCACCTCACCTTCTGGAGCCATATAGTAGGGTCCCATTGCTGGGGTTTCTCCGCTCACCATCGCTGATTCTGGGAAGGAGAACCTCGGCTGGTTCAATATTCTCTTCCTCTGGGCCGCCGATGTTTGTGGGACACCTCCAGGCGTTCAAACCTCTCTGGCAATCCCATCAAGGACTGGCTCCGTGATGGCGGTAGTAGGTTCCATTCCCCAGAGCTGTCAGATGCCAGGATTCTGGCTTCGCTCCAGGCCGGACCATAGGCTCTGCACTCCTGTCGGTTCCTCTCTGTCTCCGGGCTTCCCGGAGCCCCGGTCCGATGGCCCGAGTCCTTTTTTCTGGCTCCTTGCAGCCATTCCGCCTCGGCTGCCACCATCTCTCAGGTCAATTCTTCCGAGAGAGTGTGAGGGTTTTCCTCTAGAGGCGCCTCAGCAGGGATCGATTCCTCCTCCTCGAGTAGCAATTTCTCCTCCATCTTCCCTGAGTCTTCCTGCCACCCGTGACCGGGATGATGGTTGGGGCTCAGGACCCCAGACAGCCCCCGGTGTCAAATATGGAGATTCAGGTTATTGTCAGGGTTCCAGCAAAGCCCCCCTTTTCCATTCAGCACTCAGACACAATTAGATCCAAGTAAGAATTTATTAGAGAAACCATGTTGGTACATCTGGGAAAACCCTGAATCTGAAGTCCCAGGTTTTTCCCTCCCCAAGAGAAAATCAAAGATCCACCTCCCGGCCATCCCCAATGATCACATGGCCCAATCCA
>JANHFL010001474.1:318446-343075 GCA_032468155.1 Oxyrhabdium leporinum
TGTAAGAGTATTGCTTATAAGTTGTAAACCGCCCCGAGTCTTCGGAATGGGGCGGTATATAAATGTAAAAATAAATATAAATAAATAAATAAATATTATCCTTCTCTTCTTTCCTTTTCCTCTACAGATTTTATAATCTGCTTTAACAATGATGCAGCATTGTTCGGTGGTTACACAAGCCTTAATTAACATTCACTAGATTCCACTAACTCCCATGGTTTTGTCAAACTAACTTCAAATGCTGGCTTTGAATTCTAATGATGAGGGTAGTTTTAGTCAATGATGACCATAGCTGGTGCTGATTTAGATGTAATGTAATGTAATGCTATGCTATGCTATGCTATGCTATGCTATGCTATGTTGACTATGAGAACAGAAAAACCATAGAAGATAATTTGTATGCATGTATCCTGTTGTACATCCTGGAATTCTCAACTGTAATTATGCATCTGGAAAAACAACTTCATGGGACAGCTAAGATCAGGGTCACATATGTAAAATTACAGTGCATGCACAAATACTAGCTACAGAATATCCCTATGATGCAACATAAGCCTCCCATTTGTGTCACAGGTGTTAATAGCATGTTATGGGGAGGCACTTTATGCAGAATAAAATCCTGCCATATAAAGCCTTGACAGCATGTTTTTCCATCCTTCAAGATGACATAATGTCTATTTTCACTCTGGGACATCAAGAGGTACTCTGTGTTCCTACTGTCAATGTAGAAGGACCCACTGTGGTTATATTTGATTGGTGGAATTTTGCACTGTCCTGAAATCTAGAGATAAAAATAGGAATTCTCCTGGTTCACAATAAAAAAAGAAGGAATTTAATGAGAAACACCAAGAACAGATACAAACAAACCTCCCCAAAAATCTGAATGAGCATTCTAAGTTTAAAGGAAAAAACAATAGGAGCTGAAAACAACTCTATGTTGAAATAAACCTGCCACCCAAAGAACAAGATAAGACTTTTGAACTTTAAAGGCTCTGCATGATATATTCAGAAAGATAAGAGAACAGAAAGGATTGATCATAACCAGTGGAGGGGTTTGAAAATGTCAGAGGAACTGAGTGACTCATCCCTGTGTACAAGAAATCTTTTCAAAAGGAGTAAAAGAGGAAGGTGGGCAGAGGATAAATATGTGGAAAAGGAAAACATTAAAGAAATAAAGGCATTTTTAACCTTAAAATATTCAAATAAAATACAGGCCCACTGGGGAAAGCATTAAACTTTTAAAATGGTATAATTCTGAAGAATTTATTTAGAGGCCATGCCAAGATATTACACATGCAAAATCCAGGATCAATGTAAACACCTGTTAAGATTTTTATCCCACTTAATAATTTGCAAATGTAATGGTACTTCTGTTAAAGTCCTGCTAAAAGGTCTCACCTCTTTTATAACCATGGAGGAAATAGCTAATTCTGTAGGTCTTGAAAGATCTGTACTTCAAGCTTCTCTATTAAACACTACAGAAGCAAGACAAGCTCCCTGAAATTACATACAGCAGCAGTGAGGTTCCTAAATTTTCAAATAGAAACTTGCAATTGAAGCGCATGTTCACTCCTACATACGTTTAGTACAACCATACTTATCTGATTGACACAGATAGAATTCATAAAAGGTATTTGGATAAAGCTTAATTAAACTGTATAGTTATTAGGCAGAATGTATGTTGCTGCAGGCATGCCTTGTGAAGTAGGAAGCAGAGGAGACTAGTGTGACCTGCTGCTAGTTTAGACATGCATTTGAGGTTTATAATATCACACAGTTATTTGAATAAGTGAACACAAACTGACACAAACCTATTTTGCATGGTTCCAATTTATAAACCACAGTAAGTTGTCAATCATCCAGAGCGTGTAGCTTGACAGGTGCAGTAAACTTTGCATGTCATATCCAAGGCTGCATACCAAAAGTGGGTACGACTGGGATCTGGTCAGGTTTTGTAGGTTTAATGAGTTTTAAGGAATAAAACGGGTTCCCTTTCAAGCTCCAGTCCTTCAAAAAAGTGTTAAATTTAGGACCACGCCAACTCTAGGACAGAAGGGCAACATAAATGGCCTGCATGTAGCTTTGAGGCCACATTTTTTGTGCCCTTGACCTAAAGGACATTTAGCAACATAGGTATTTCCTTTGAATTATTCATAATGGAAGACAGAGGAAAGAGAGGAGCTGTCTCAAATACAATTCCTTCACTGGAGTAAATTCATATATTCAACAACCTCTTTCAGTTTGCATTAATCAATGGAACAGAAACCAAGTTATAATCATGAAGATAAGCCTGTATAGTAGTCAGTGCGAGAAAGCACGGTTCTGCTCTTCCCATTAGTTCAACAACGGCAAGAAAACAACATTTGCATCTATCCTTCAATAGTTATTTGCTGATGCAGTGCTCCCATCAAAATTCGTTTGTGGTTACTGTTGCCAGAGTGCATGTTGATTACATAGTAAATTTACTTACATAAACCACAGAATAAAAATGGCATTGTTTGATATTTTTCTCTGTGTTGAAATGTTTTCATTTGTTATGAAACATATTAGTAACAGAGCTCAATAAAGATGCTAAGAGTCAGGGCTTAATACTAAGCTATTCATGAGCAGGTGGCCAGGCGTCAAAGAGAGGGCTCTGGCAGAACAGTTGAGCAGAAGTCGAAACTTCTCATAAAATTTCCTCTTCCACAGAACTAATAAAAGCTGCACGGAGGCATGCCTGCTTATGACTAGCTTCTTTCAATTTGTTAAGTCAAAATTGCCCTGAATTCCTCACAGGAAGGACTGGATAGAAAGTAACAAATGAATTATTATTGCTCCATCATGGACCAGAACATGTATATCAAAGAAAATGGCTCGTCCATTACATCAAGGACAAAAAGAAACTCAAGGCAAGAGTAATAGTTTAAAAAAGCTTCTGGGGAATGACAAGCTATGAGTCAGGGCATCATTGTAGACCAATTTTAACCATTTTTTAATCAACTAATTGGCTGGATTCACACAGTATTCTGAATCATAAACTCTGCTTCGCAAAATGAAATGTCTGCAGTCACACAACATTCTATGCAAAAACAATGTAAACATATCATGGTTTAGCAAAATTTACATGAACCCAGCCTCTTGTGTCACCATGGAGATTACAAACCTGCATCCACAGAGATTTGCAATATTATGTTCATTTAGCTGGGATGAAATTCAGATGAAAAAAACAAGACGTACTACTGTCAAATAATACAAAGGGTTCTGCTGTATTGAAGGAAGATATATTTGGGGACTAATATTAGTACCCTGAACAGGCTATTACAAGTCTACTAGATTCATATTTATATTACTCGTCTGATATCTTCTGCCAACAATGAAAACAACATCTCTTAATAAGCAAGTTCATTTAAGGAGCCTAAATAGGGAGTGATCCCAAGTGAGCTTAAATTTGTGTACTCCCTCTCCAGCTTTTTTCATGCTTCCTGCCTTGTCAAGTATATAAAAGTGAACCAAGCACATGATTTATCAGAATATCATGGGGAACTATGGCCCCTTTTACAACCTGTGGACTTCAATTCCCAGAATTCCTGGGCCAGCCATAGGTTGTAGTTGAAGTCCGCAGGTCATATGACAGGAAAGTTGCCTATCCCTGTCATAGATATTGCTTAATTGGGGACACAAGAGAAATATGTGTCATCTATGAATGTCAGTAACATGTAGCATTCCTTCTCACTACTTAAACATGTTGCTCTCTTTTGGAAATTTAGGCTAAGTATCTTTAGAGCAGGGGTGTCAAACTCGCGACATGTTGTCATCACGTGATGTATCACAACATTCCCCCCCTTCGCTAAACTGGGGGTGGGCGTGGCCAGCGAGTGACACATCCAGCCCACGGGTTTGACACCCCTGCTTTAGAGGAATAAGGACAATGTCCTGGAGGAAACAATATGCAATCACAAAATCAATATCATTTTTCTGAATTAAATATAACACTTGGTTTCTGAATCTGCTCTCTAAAGCTTCTAAGGTACATGTTTACACTAATGATAATTGAATATGCAGGTATAACCTATGAAATAATATACCATAAAAGTTAGAGTACCATCCAATCAGAAGTAGAGACCATTGTAAATATTCAAAATTTTCACTGTGCAACTGTTGTAGGAGACATATTTGTGTGGAGAATTGAAATTATGGTCCAGGACATCTGCAAAGACTAAATGAAGGTTCTTGGTGATGATTTACATCTTGAGGCAACACATTTTCAGTTGCTGCAACCGGAATAATTATATCTGATTTGCTGTAACATTTTGTGGACAGCACTGGTCACATATTTCATTAGCCCACATCACATAAATAGGATTATGAACGACTGAATTAGCCTTGAGGTACCAGAATACCACAGATCCATTATATGAATTCAGTTTTTATTGGTGGATGGCTACTTCATCTGTATTTTGGAAGGTTTACATCTCTGATAGGGTATTTGTGCAGATAATGTAAATTATGAATGCAGCAATACATTTTAGCAAGCATCCAGCATATAAGTTTATTTGCCAAGAAAATATGAATGGCCTAAATGCCCTTTATTCTTCAGGACAAAAGCCATTCCTGGACTCATCCGGGTTAGATAAATATGGGCTGGTCTCCACCCTGCCATTTTTTAGTAAAATTATTGAGAAGGTGGTTAGCCTCCAACCAGAGAAGGTCTTTGATGAAATGCATTTTGTGGGCCTGAGCACACAACTGAAACTGCATTAGTCATTCCTGTGGAGGACCCACTGCTTGGTTTGAGGGAAGTGGTACACCTCTTCTCATCCACTTGGATCTCTGAGCAATGTTCAGTGGTATCTTTTGGAGTCGTGTTTGAGAACTGGGCAATCCCAATCAGCATTACTGAGGAAGGAGAGGCTGAGCACTTAGATACTTGAATATGGGTGTCTCAGGGCTCCTCCCCTCCTTCCATTTAACATTTATTGGTATGTGAAACCGGGGAGACATCATCTGTCAGTTTGAGATTATTAATAATGCCAATGAGACCCAGGATTACTTCTTGACCCTAAACCGTACAATGCTGTACTGTGGTTGAAGGCCTTACCCAATACTTAGGGTATAAGGAATTGATGACAGATTGCAAAATAGATTGTAGCTACAACCCAGCAAACTGGAATTACTGTTGGTACAAAAAGCACATGATCCCACTGAAGTTCAGTCTATAGTTCTTAACAGAGTTGTGTTTTTCCAGAAATCATGAGATGTTCGATCTGGACATTTTTCTGAGCTCATGCCTCCTGTGGGAATAACAGATGGAAACCATTGCCAGGAGAGATCTTGGTTAACTTTAGCTCGTCGTGCTCATTTTTGGACCACGAGGAGTTGAAGTCAATAATTCTTGAGCTAGTTTTGACTCTTAGCAACTCCCTGGACAAGTCGCTGCAGTTTTCTTGGCAAGATTTCAAAATTGGCTTGCCACTGCCTCCTTCCTAGGACCGAGAGTGTGTGCCTGGTGCAGGGGTCACCCAACTTACTTTCCTACTCACATCTAAGGTATGAGTAATTGTCACAGTATCCTGGTTTCTATTCTGAGGCCGCAGCCACTACACCAAACTGATTTCTAAGTAGCTTAGAAAGTACAAATAATTAAAAATAAAGTAACAACCTGAGAAAAAGAAATCAACTGAGTAAAAATAACATTAACAAGATCCACATCAGGGAATCAGCACTAGTAATTGCTCTAAGTAATTGCTTAGGAAGAGCTTACCCTCCAGGTGGGTTATCCCCCATCCTTTTATTCCTCAGAAGTCATGTGAAAAGCATCCTGTTCTGCATGGGTTTGGGGGAATTTGAATGTTAATGGAAGCAACAGTTTTGGTTTTTTTTAAATTAATGATTTAAATATTTATGGAATTTATGAATGTTTATAATGGATCATTATAAGCTGCCTAGAGTTTTTCAAGTAAATGGCATATCCATTTTGGTTCATATATTTGCTTTTTAATGTTTTACATAATGTATGTTTTTATCTGGTTTTTAATTTTCTGTTAGGCTTCCAGAGACATATTTTGAGATAGGCAGCCATATGAATTGAACGAATGAATGGAACATCTGGTCTTACTTACTAAATATGAAATAACTAAAGATGGATGAAAGGAATAAACTAAGGCTAACAAGAAAACTATGAAAATGATGAATGGTTAAAACATATTTAAACAAGTCCTGAAACATTACCATATTCTGGATGTTAAGTCTGCCAAAACATAGACATTTTTCTTTTTATTCTCCAATCTTCATTGAGAAAGACATGACGCAGGACCTTTATATAAATCCTTAATTGTATTATAACAGAGGCTTTTAGTCAGTCATCTTTTCTTTACCTATACTGTCATCTGAAGACTTCTAATCTAGTATCCATAAATAAATTAGCTCATGAAAGCCAGTGGGAAGATAATTCTGCCAGCAACCTTCAATGGATGCTCCTACTGCTATTATGCCACCTCAATTAACTGGGGAATTATTTTGGAAAAATACAATAACTTATTATTGCCATGCATTAAAATATTTGGGAATTTAGGGCACTTGTCACATATTATGAACTTAAAATTTCATAGTGTTTATTTATAAGCGATGGTAAATTTATACTAAAACACTGGCTGATATGTAGGACTATTAGGGATATGATTAGAAAGGAAAGAAAGGAATCCCCAGCTTCAAGTTCAAATCCTGTTCAGGATAGGCCAGTATTAGGACACTTTATGAAGCGCCTCTGGATGAAGAGAAAAATGTTTTTGTATCTCCATGCATTAACGGCATCTGAAGACAAAACAAAATCATATGTGCCATCCTGGTATGACATCAACATTGCAATAGGTTATGGTGAAGGGTAGCAGGGGAAAAACAATGTAAAAATCACGTATAGTAAAATGGGATCTTCTATTTGGGTGCTGCTTTACGTACAAGTGGGGCAAATTGAGAGATGTGGTCTGCAAACTGCTATCTTTTCCCTCTCTCCCGAAACTGCAGATCAGAAGACCTTATGGGGAAATAGCCTAAGAATCTTAAGAAGAGAGACTTGGACCAACACCCTTCAATGAGCTTTATGGCTCAGTAAGCATTTCTATCTTGGTCTCAACCTTTTCCGCCCTAGCACTTTTCCCACATTACAGGAATGAAGCTTAAAACCTTACCAGCACACGAGAACCCCAAATTATGTTAACCACAGTGAACATTGCCTATGGAAATGAGTTAGAAATCAGGTTCCTATGGTAATTGGCTTTCCCTGCCCTCAGTTCTAGATTGTTCCACTATTTACTGTAAACTTGCTCTTGACTTGCCTGGTAATATGCTCTTTGGTAAGTTAAAACAAAATTAATAAAATAAGTGGACAAAATAAAAAGATATCCAACATATGTTTTAGGAGAAAATACCTTACAATATATTTTGTAAGTAAGGTGTCAGATCAGGCATAGGAATGAATTCCATGGCACTAATACGATAGATCCAAAAGTGGTTATCACTTTATTAAAGTCTCCTGCTCCAATGATTTGATCCTCTAAGTCTAAGAACTGGTTAAATATTACTTTTAATATTTCTAGCAAAATAGCAAAAACGTTGACTAAATGTCCTTCAGGATAAAAAAGCTAAGACAATTCCTTCAGCATTTTTATCCAATGGTTATAGACCATTTCAAATTGTTTTTGTGTTTTGCTAGTTTCTTTGAATTATGTGTAGGGAATAGAAAATACATGAAGAAACAATTACAAATCTGGTTCCAATCCAACAAAAACAGGAGCAAGTTTTTGGACTGTGGTGTGAAAGTTAATTCTCACATGATCAAAGTAAGCAACCTGATAGCAGATCACATAATTACCAGACAAAGAACAGATGGAAACTTTACCTCCCATCCAAAAGAGAATCACTGCTAGACCTTTTATGTACTGCAGGAGGGAAAAAGAGGACAAAAAACCCTGAATAACAGTTATTATAAATAGAGCTTGTGTTTCATACACAGTAGTCACTGGAATACTTTCATAATGGCTTTGTAGTTTTGCTGTTAGATATTTACTGAGAAATAAATATCTGAATCTTCCTATCATGAGAAATGTCCTTTTTAATCAAGAGAAAATTGACACGCGGGAACTATGTGATTAGGAAAACCTGCTGCATTACAAATATTATTAATGGACAATGATGCAAGGCAGAAGCAACTGCAAATATGTTGCAGGAGATAGCAACTAACCAACCAGTATACATACATATTGTTCTGTCAACATACATATGAGTGTAAATAGTAATACACTACGCATATGAAATGCAGGGCACAGGGTAGATATCCCTATATATACCTCATCAATACAAATATGTGCCTACAGCTCAGCTAAGATAGAACCATGCGTTAAAGAGCATGAACTTAAAAAGTTTCTTGTTCTATATAATTCTTAGATTATACAGATCATAAAGTTTATTACAGAAGAATCATAATAAAGGGGAGTCGGGAAGGAGAAGAAAAGTGTGGTAGCTGCAGAAGTTCCCTAAGTGGAAGTAATGAAGGTGGCGGTGGCAAGCAATTGTCTTTGGGCCTTTTACAGCTACATGACTGAGCTGCCAGAGACCAAGGCAACTGGGACCTGAGAAGTCAAGTAGCGGTTGAAGCAGTTGATGCCTTAAAAGATGTTCAGAGAAAGAAATAGAGCAGCATCCATTGTTGCTGCTTCTCTGAGAAGAGCCCATGCCAAGCGTCCCAACTGCGGTAGCAAAAGGAGACCTGTAGGAAAAAAAACACAAGAAAGTAGCACCACAGCAGCAGCCGCAATGGCAGCAAGGAAAATGTTAACATCTCAGGCTACGCCAAGGCCCGTCATTTTCTGTACAAGGGACTGATCGCTGCCCAGACATATCTGGAAAGCTAGTGCAAAGAACCCAGGTGCATCTCATCTCAGCCACCTGAGAAAGAATTAATAACTGATCCTCTTGAACCTCTTAGATAAAACCTCTGGCACAGAAGTAGTTCAAGAGGTAGCAGCAATATAACCTGCTCATATCCGATATGGATATTTGCTTATCAGCAGCAAAAGAATAGAAGTGCAGGAAACCACAACTCTTGGGATTGCAATGTTATTAGGTCGTTCATGATTTCAAAGTCACTATTGTTTGATTGCTTGAAGGGATGATTTGCCCTGAAAAAATAATAACACCAGGTAGTCTTGTAGGGCTACTTTTATATATTGCTTCTAATAGTGTCAGCCCCACTATGTAGACCAGACTGAAAACTCAGCTCCACAGAAAAGCTAAAAGGATGGGTATAATAACAGAATCTTGCAAATCGGATAGTGCTGCATTTTCTCCCACTTCTTAGGTCCCAGTGAATATGGGAGGCACCTACCTATGCCACTTCCAAATGTTTATTTTATTTAAACATTTATTCAATTTACATAGCTGCCCAACTCACATTCATTTGGGCAATTTACAATTGAAACATAAACAATACAGAAACACTTAACATATACAAATATTAAAAACAATGCAATAGAATCACCAGGAGAGCACAGCCATTCAAGAACTGGATAGCCACTTTCTGAGCTCCATACCACTCTCGGATCCCCTGGCCAGATGGCAAAGCCAGGTCTTCAGGCCCTCCTGGAAGTAATCAAGGTCACAGTTGACCTGATCTCAGGGGGAATGAAATTCCAAAGGGAGGGTGCAGCAACAGAAAATGCCCTTTTCCCGGCCCTGCAAGATGACATTTTTTAGTGGACAGAGCTCACAACAAGCCTCATCTGCTGGACCTGATGGGATGGGTTGATGACACCATGGAGAAGACTCTCAATTTAACTGGCTTCATGCCATGTAGGATTTCATAGGATATTACTAACAGCTTGAATTGGACCTGGAAACAAACTGGTAACTAATGCAGCATGTGGAACAGAGTTGTACTGCACTGTGCAGCAACTGAAGCTTCCAAATACACTTCAAGGGCATCACCATGTAGAAAACATTACAGTAATCCATATAGGAGCTGACTGAACATATAGTTCAGTGACTGAACTTAGAACTTCCTGCTGCAGGAGCAGGTGCAACTGGTATGAAGGTTCTCCTAGCCATAATTGCCACCTGCTTTTCATGGAGAACTTGTGAGTTCAGGAGGGCGCCCAGGTTCTGAAGGAATTGACAGACGTGATCTCAAAAACACTGAACTATATCCTTCAAAAATCTTGGAGCATCAGGGAGCAAGTTACCAGATGTCTGGAAAATAGCTGATATGGTTCCCATCTTCAAAAAATGAAAAAGTGGATCTAGGAAACTGCAGACTTATCAGACTGACATCAATACCTGGGAAGGTTTTTGATAATCAAGCAACAAATCTATGAACACCTAGAAGCAAACAAAGTCATAACCAGAAGCCAACATGGATTTGTCAAAAACAGATCATGCCAGACAAATTGTATTGCATTCTTTGACAATGTGACAAAATTAGTGGACCAGTGAAATGCTGCTGATATAATTTACTTGGATTTCAGCAAGACATTTGATAAAGTAAACCACAATATACTCTTGATAAGATAGAAAAATGAGAGTTAGACAGCATCACTATTGGATGGAGTTGTAACTGGCTGACTAACCGCACTCAACATGTAATCCTTAACGGAACTGCATCTATTTGGAGGAAAGTATGTGTGTGGTACCGCAAGGCCCTAACTTAGGCCCACTACTCTTCAATATCGTCATCAATGATTTAGAGGAGGGGACAAAAGGGAAATTCATCAAATTTGCAGACAACACCAAGCTGGCAGGAATAGCCAACTCTCCAGAAGATAGGCTTCAGATACAGAAGGATCTTGACAGACTTAAATACTGGGCCCTATCTAATAAAATGAAATTCAATTGTGAGAAAAGTAAGGTTCTACATTTAGGCAAGAAAAACCAAATACATAGGTATAGAATAAGCTCAATAGTAGTAACTGCAAGAGACACCTCAGAGTCCTAATGGTCAACTGCTTAAATATGAGCCAGCAGTGTGCTGCAGCTGCCAAAAAAGCCAACACAGTCCTAGGCTGCATTAACAGAGGGATAGAATCAAAATCACATGAAGTGTTAGTATCACTTTATAATGAATCTAGTTTTGGTGGACCCGATAACAAAAAGATGTTTAGACTCTAGAAAGAGTGCAGGGAAGGGCAACAAAAATGATTAGGGGACTGGAGGCTAAAACATATGAAGAACAGTTGCTGGAATTGGCTATGTCTAGTTTAAAGAAAAGGAGTGGGGTGACATGATAGCAGTGTTCCAATATAAGTGTTCTGACCCAGCCTTAGCAGAACCAAGAAACAGACTCCTTGTCCCAAAACCCCCCTCTTTATTTAGTTACCGTGAATTCATGGCATTCACACACAGAAAAGTTCAGACAAAAATTCTTCCAACGGTTAATTACAAGAACAGACTTTATCAGTCCTTGGATCATTGCCAGGCTGAGAGCTTCCAGTCGCAAAGCTGTAAATTAATTCCTGGCAAGGAGTCTCTGCGGCACAAACCACGATAAGCAAATCCTCCAAAAGAAATACGAACTATTGTCTCCTGCAACCACCACTCCCCTTTTGCTTCTATTTGTTCCCCAGGGAGAGGCCATTCAGCGTCCGTGTGTGCCTTTGTTCCCGAGTCGGCTCCTGTTCCTCGGTTGTTCTCCTCTCCTGACAGCTCTGTGCATATGTGCATCTAGAACAGGCCCCAGCTGTTCTTCTTCCCCACTTATCTCCGACTCTGAAGGCAGCTGGGAAATGTCTGATGGCCCTGACCTTATCTCTGCTTCCAATGGAGAGCATCCATCAGAGCCTTCCCCAGACTCCAGGACTGGCCCAAGTTCCTCTCCAACCTCCTCATCGTCCGAGTCTGCCGCCAGCTCCGTTGGCAGCTGGCGGGCCACAACAATAAGAAGCTGCCACAAAGAAAGGGGAGTGTCAACCTATTTTCCAAAGCACCTAAAAGCAGGACAAGAAACAATAGATAGAAACTAACTGAAAGAGAGAACTGACCTAGACCTTTCCTGACAATTAGAACAATTAATCAGTGAAACGACCTGCCTCCAAAAGTTGTGGGTACCCCAATACTGTAGTTTTTTAAGAAGAAATTATGGTTTTCTGGTTTCTAGACTGATGTCTTAACCACTACACCAAGCTGGCTCTCCTAAGTGACATTTAGGTTTAAAGTAAATACAGTTTATAAATTCTATCTACAGTAGAGTTTAATGGCTGATGCTAACATCACTGAGAAATGAAAATAGAAAAATCTGCAGTTGCCCCTTCTGATCCATCTACTAACTTCACTAAATTCTGTGGCTTGCCTGCAGTCTCTTCCTTACTAAACCTTCTAGTTTAAGGGGAAAGAGGATGTTTCATTTCTTTTCTAACACAATTGTGGGAAAGTTTTTTGACCTGGCTTCTATTAAAAAGATCAAGTTAGAAGAATGGGGAGGAGTTAGTGTCTCCTTTAGAGGTGCTTAAGTAACAGACTAATCACAGTAAGCATGGGATTTTTCATCCTAGTTACAGTAGTTATTCTACCCATCAGAAATGTATGTACCTGGGAATAAGAAATTATGTTGGTGTACTGGGTACCTCTCAAACAAAAGACTTTTAAACAGACTTTTATCTCAAAAGTTTTATTGTTGGAAGTTTTTTTAAAAAGATGTATGCCCCTGCAGGCTCTCTCAGGTAACACCCCTTCTCTTCATTAAAATCTAATTCTCATTCCCATAACAAACGGATCCTCATTAGGAACAGAGCATATGTGCTCCAATTTTCAGAGCTAAGGGAACATATATAAGCTCTTTCACTAGGCTTTTAATTGCTTTTATTTATCATGCTTGAAGTTGCATTTTTTATTTTGTATGTCATTGAATATGAGTTTCCCTGAGTGCTCAAATTGAATAGAAAGGTGGGATATAACTCAAACAAATAAATAATGTGTTTAGAGATTCAGAATAATCTTTTCTATGTTCTCCTCTGACAACAAAAAGCATATGCCTGAACAAAGAGTAGGTTTCTATCACTTAAATTAAACAATTCATATCTAGAAAGGAGAAAAAACAGTTTTATAGAGAGAAAGAAGTAGGAAAACAGGGCAGCTGAGATAAAGATAGAGTAGGGCCCTACAACTTATGATGGAGCCTCAGTTTTCTATTGTTTTACGATTAGGCAAGCAGCTAACATATTAACAATTAGCCTGATGTATGTATGTCAGCATTTCTGATAGGATTCTGCTTAGCACCGTGGGTCACAGGTTACGTTGAACGAGAACTAGAAAAGAATTGCTGAATGATTGGAATTAAATATCTAAGAATCACCAGGCTTTTAAAATGATTGCAGTAATGAAAATATGCATATTCATGTAGAAAAACAACAGAAACTTTTCAGTACGTATTCATGCTCATAAATGTTGCTATGTATTCAAGATCTGGTCCAAAAGCTATAAGAGTTTACCTGTAATTGCAGGAGTACAATATGGTAAATCTACCAAGAACATCTGCTTTGGTGGGAGTCTATGTAATACTAAAAACTTTAATCGAGGAATGTTCTCTCAATTCACGTGTAGTTAGGAGAAGCAGAGTCAATCTCTAATTTACTTAGAGGTGAAATAATGAATCCTTCCAAAGTCCTTTGCTAATCTTGCATAATAAGTGTAATCTAGAGACATTTGGAATATAGAATCCGCTGGTTTCTAAGGGTTGAATTCCATTGAACTCCATTGGAATGACTTGATCTGCTACTGATCTAGAGAGAGGATATGGACTTGGAATGATCCCTTACAATGGAACTTCCCTGACAATGCAGGAATTCATCCATCTTATTCCAAACTCTTTCATTCCAAAGGACTGTCTCTGAAATCCATAACTACAAAAGCATCTACAGAACCAAATATATCAGGCAAAATAGCCCAGAATTTTTCTTTGTTTCTCTCTTGCTGTGTATATACAGGAAATCCAACAATCAATTTGGAGGCCACAATAAAACAAAGCTTGATGGGAACAAGGCACACTGTACCTTGACCTCACATATTCCCTTTTCTTTCCGTGCAACTATTAAGGAGGTGATCTGAAGTTTTCACTTTAGTTCGCTTAAGCCCTATTTTAGTGCTACGGTATTGTCCAAAGCTAAAACATTGTTTGATATAAGTGGCTTGCTAAAACAAGTCAATACCACAATTATGGATTTTGCTTGTTTCAAATAAGTTATAGTTAAAAGTAAGCAAATTTGCTTAGGGGCTATGAAGTAACAAAGCTATGCTTATGGAAAATGAAAACCTCCATTTTTCCCCATAACTTTATCTGAAAATAAGTGAAAAAACATTTGAACCCAACATTTGCAGCAATGTTCATTCTGGTTATCATAAAGTAAGAATAGATAGTCTTATCTAGCCCAAGACCTATGTTCCTTCTAATTTCTAACATTTCGTGTGGAGAAAAGATTTTTTCATGCAGCTTTTTCCCCAAACCAAGTTATTATTATTATTATTTTATGAGGCATTCACTTTAATAATCATCTTCATCTTCTTTTTAAGCTGCAATTCCCTTATTTTCAACCAATGTGGAACATCATCAGGTTTAGGCAACTGGACTGATTTAAACAAATTCCTCCTCTCATTGTCTGTAATTCATGAATATTATTTAAAAAAAATCCATAATTATTTTTCAAATTAGAGACAGAGTTATCAAGAATTTAAGATTCTTTTTATGATACCTCATGTTCACAAATAAAATGAAAGTCAAAAGAAAAAACTCAACTAAAATCACTTTCGTTCCAAAACCCAACAATTTAATTGCTGGGATAGAAGGAGGAATAGGGAAAAGGGATATCTTATTTTTGTCTTTTTTCCTTTAGAAAAAAATCCCACATCCATTCTCTATCTAAATATTTGTCAGCTAAGAAGAAGATCTATCTAAGGCAGCAGTCCCCAGGGACCGGTTTTGTGGAAGACAATTCTTCCATAGACCGGGGAGAGGGGTGTTCATGCACAATCTAGATCCCATGTATGCACAGATGAAGCTTCGCTCACTCGCCTGCCGTTTGCGCGTCCCAATTCCTAACACACCATGGGCTGGTACCATGGTATGTTGGGAGGTTGGGGAACCCTGGTTTAAGACATATAGTAAAATGATTTCCTAATGTGTCATATGACATTGTTACCTTGATTTGTGGTTCCAGTCTTTTATATGGAATTTAATAATTTGAAATGTAAATAATAGCACTAGTCCGACAGAATACACAGCCCTCACTTCTTTACTGATGACCTCACTATAGCTTTTTTTCATGTTCTTAGATACATTATGTTATAGAGAGACCTTAAAGGGATGAAATACTTATTTAGATTTCAACAAATTTTAAGTACTGTTTGCATATTTGAGCAAATTAACACAAAAATAGTAATATAAATGTTTTGATAATTAGACCTCTAAATCGTGTAGTGGAAAGATTTGATAACATGTACTTACTCCACTCATTTACCAATGCCATATACCGTGTACCTCCTCTTACACCTCGATTCCCCATAATGTCCTTCAATGACTCTTAAGATCTTTCCCCGCTGCCTATATTATATTTCTAAACACTAAAAGAATCCTTCATTAGAATTTCATATCCTGTCAATTTTATTTTCAGCTCATTTTCAAATGAAATAGAAACATACCCACCAGATTTTTACATATTCAAAGAGGTGAACTCATGTTTTTGATATATGCTAGAAGGTATCAGTTTTGCATCTAAAACCCACCTTCTCTATTTTAATGACATTTTACAGAAGGTGGAAAACACCTGGACAAAACATTGGGGCAGAGGGGGGGAATACTAATTGAAGGGACAATCATATTTCACTTCCCTCCTTCCTGTTTGCTAACATAAAGACATCCAAAAAGGTCACTATTTACACACCATAGTTCTGATTCTCAATTGCCCTGCACTTACAACAATCATTTGTGCCAGAATGACTAAGGTGGCTAAGTTATTCATTTTTAAAACATGTTCAAGACTGGGAAAACTAGTAAGCTGCATTGTAACTCATGGTTGCTAGATAATTGTTTCTCCTACTTATTTTTATACTGAATTGGGAGGTCAACTGCCTTGAAACATTTATATGAAAAAAAAGTTTATGCAAAAATGTAGGAAATTTAAAAGAGGAAATGCTAAGCACTTTGGAGACACCTGCTGTACCAACACAGGAAGCTGTGGCTTCCTTATGTATTTATTGGTTTAGACAGTGGTCCACTGTGCAAATGGCTAAGAAAGAGTTGTGTGAGAGAGATGGGGAAGAACAAATACAGATGAATGAATTTAGGTCGACATATCCATCTGAGAACTTAAAACAAGTCCCTGAACGATAGGTGCCTGGACTAGGAACACAGTGAATTTGAGGTTATAGCATAGAGTAGACCAACTCATTTAATGGAATCTTTTGACAGCCTGAAATAGACAGGCATGCATTTCTGACATCCAACTTTGTTTAACAACTGCTATCTCTCTTCCCAACTAGCTTCACTCAATGAATCTTCTATAGCAAGGCAGATGCAGTTTTATATTTCAATCAATATATTTCCCCAATGGATAACCAGTTCCTTGTGGATGCAGTGAATATGTGGTTCTGCCTTTTCAGGTGTAGTTTTGCTTTCTTGCCTTGTTCTCCCAAATCACTATATTGTAACTGGTTCTTGTTGGTGGAGCTCAGATTTCTAGAAATCCAATAAATCAGCTCCTGCAAATCTTATCTTAGTCTGTATCTAGCACAGGAAAACCTGATTACCTTTGCATCTACCAAATGCAAGATTAACTTAGAAAACAGATTTGATAGACAGATGAGTTAAGAACTAAAAAACAACAACAACCTTCCAAGGTTTTCTTTTTTTTTTAAGCAGCAGTAAGATAGTATATTAACAATCTCTATAGATGAAATTACTTCTAGATTTGGGAAACAAGAAGATCTGGTGTATTTCATCACCCTAAATTTTCTTCTCCTCTCTAAAGCACTACATATGCACTAAATATCTCAATCTGTGTCTAAATGATGCAGCCTTTCCCAAGATGTTCTGCACCAAATGTGAGAAATCTTCAACTTTCATAATCATGAGCCAGCAAAACCAGTGACTGGATACTATGTTGGCTAGATATTATAGGAAGTGAAATCCACCCCATCTGAGGGCAAGCCAGGACAATCCTATTGCCTACTGGGGACTATGTCTGAGGGCTATGCTTAATCCAAGGGAGACTTGAATTCCTTAATTCCAAAGGAATCTCAAATGTCTACTGCTATACTGGAATGAGGCCAGAATATTCAGTAGCCTTCCACCAGGGAGAAAGCACTGACCATGTTAAACAACTGCAAAGTACATTTGCAAAAAATGTGAATCTGTTTAGCCTGGCTTTAAATAGGAACCTCCAGCCAAAGCAATGCCAAGGTATCACTTTTCATCTTGACCCAGCACCGGATTCAACCTTCAGATTTACAGCGGAACATTCAGGACTGCAAATAGTATGCATGTATCAAAGTTGGTAAAGACAAACATCCTACCAACATGTTAAAATACTGAATAAGTTTAAAATGTAATTTGCCTAGTTTCCTTTCCGATTTCTCATTAATTTTTTTTTTAGTTATTGCCTTCCTTGCCCCCATACTAATGGAAGGAGATGAAAGCACAAAAGTTTATTTCATAACTTTCCTTCACCAACAGCTGTTGCTGCTATCACTGCTGAGCAAGCAGTGCTTCAGGCAATTATTGACTTTACTGAATCCTGTGGGGAGGGAGAGATTTCCTGGATAAAATTTGAAAAACACCTTAAACATGTTTAAAATTCTGTTTCCTGTCAAAGCATTATTTCTGCAGAGTAAGAATGCTATCTAATCAGTCTTCATAGTGACACTTAACATCTTTGAAGTAAAGAAGGCTCCCCAAATCTTTTATACATTTTATCACAGCTGACTTTTACAAAAAGGAAAGGGAAAAAAAAGTAGAGACAGAGATACTATACTGTTAATGCAGTGTACAGCTTCCCACAGCTTCCTTTTCGGTATACTGTATACATGGGGGAACAGCAATTGAATATTTACACTATTAAAATGCTCTTTTTATTAGCGATAAATAATATACACTGTTGTGCAAAGAGAGACCATCACAAAGGACCAAGGTTCCAAATTTCCTAATGGAACAAAGTGTTGCTTAACCAGGTTCAAACTAGAAAAAAAAATTCTCAGTGGACTTTGAAGGAAAAGATAATACATAGAAAATAGCTTGATCAAGAAATGTGCGAACGCTACTTTGTTTTTATTACTGATTTTACACTTATATACTACTGTTCATAAGTGGCTTAACATTAAATAAACAAGCTTAAACAAAGTCATGAATAGTTATGAAAAAAGAATTTGTTTCTATGCGAGAGACCTACTGTATTTTTCGCTCCATAAGACACCCCCCCCCCCCAAAGTGGGTGGAAATGTCTATGCATGTTATGGAGCAAATATGGAGAATAGCAGCCGGGCCGTGGCGGCAGGGTCCTTTTACAATGCTGAACCCTGCCTCTTCTGTCTCTTTTCCGCAGTGCAAGAGTCAATAGGCAGAGCTGGCACATGAGAGGACACCTATCTGTGGTCCTCTCAGGCTTCGCCTCCTGCCCTCACTGCATTGCTGCTCCATATGCGGTACTCCATATTCACACTGAGACGGAGCTCCATATTCATATTTTTTTTCATCTTTTCCTCCTTGAAACATAGGTGCATCTTATGGTCAGGTGTGTCTTATGGAGCGAAAAATACGATAGGTATAAAGATCAGTCTTTGGTACCTAAATAATGCAACAAGACCACCAAATGCTAGTGGAGAAGAGCATTCCACAGAGCAGGCATCCTCCTCCAGAAAGGTTTGACTGAGTAACGGTAAGATGACAATCTACACTTCGTGAAACTTGCAATATGATCTCCTTGGACAATCTCAGTATTTATGCAGTTTAGAAGCAGAAAGTCAGTCTCATAGACCATAGACTTTATGCATGAATAAGAAAACCTGTCTGTGGCCCAAAAGAAGATTGATACACCATAATATGATGGGGTCATATTGCCCAGCCAGGTGTCCAATGTAACAACCTGACCTCTACATTCTGTGTTCATTGAAGTTTTAGAATAATCCAAATATGCAGTTAACCAATGCTTTGACAGCAGCGGCCACAAAGAGAAATTCTTTAGGAAAAAACAATACCTGCTAATGTCATTATTGACCAAACAGTTCTCCTGATAACTGCATCCACTGGTTTCATATAGACGGTTAAAAATGATTTACGATACGATTATGCCTTGTTCAACTGCCATGATTCTAAGGTTAGGGTTCAATGTCATTCAATGTTACTTTCTAATACTGTCTCTGCAAGTTGGCATGTTTCCAAAACCATCTCATGGAGCTGATTCAGAAGGATACCAATGGTTAATCGTACAAAAAAGCTGCAGAACAATCATACTGTCATCTCTTTTTCATAAAAGGTCATCCATCAGGTCATCCAAGGCTAATTCAGTCTTAAAACTGTGTCTGAATCCAGGATGAAATTCAACGTAATTGTTTGTTTTTTTTCAACAAAATGAGAATACTACACAGATGCACAGTATTATCCCTCTTCAACCCTTTGCTCCCAAAGGAGGTACTTTGATGAAAATAGTAAGACTTTACATTCATGTTTTGTCCCTCAGAAGGGGGTAACTACCACCTCTTTAAGAGCTGGCAACACAAGCTATCTACTCAAAAATGTGCTCAATCACTTTACAGATATACTTAGCTCAGCTAGCTCTAACAGCCAAGAGGGGAAGGGGTCAAGAGGTGCAGACTGATCAGCTACAAGCATCATGTCCATATCCTCAGGCCTTCAAAACTGAAAGCAGAGGCATAGTTGGACCAAATGATGCACCAGATACTGTGTCAAAAGTAGAATACGAGATGACATCAACATGATTTTATCTTCCAAATGTCTTGCAAATTGGTCATAGCAGGGTTTTGGGATTATCAAGGGCAAATAACAAGACCTTAATTATTCTGAAGAGCTCTTCTGGATGTCTATTTGAGGATGCAGTGGAGATTACAAAGTAAATTTTTTTGCAGCCTCCTCATAAATTACTAGATATATGCATGCCTGGTTGGACAGACATTTTAACTTTCGCTTGGCCTGTTCCATTATTCTTTGTTTCAGAGAATCAGGGACAAATTGTGGTTCTACATGGTCTGAGAATACATTTGAGATTGACCATATCAGTAGACCATTTTTCTCATAATTCCATTTTCAATCAGAGCCTTGACAGGATTCTTGCTCTGGCTTTTACAAACTCTCCTGGAGAGAAATTTAGAAATGCATTGGATTCCCTAAGTCTTAAGATGGATCACATTAGTGGGTCCTCAATCTTTGCAGAAGAGGCATGCCACCATGGAACCAACACTTACCAGGTGACAATCTAATCAAGACAGTCAAATAGCTTTTGTCATCACCACTACCCCATATCCAGTCTACCCCTTCAGAACTGAAACAAAAACTACGTTGGTAGTAAGCCTGACCCAACACACCGATCTGATAACAAATGGACAGTCTCATGGCTCCTATTTTCCTGCAACAACCCAGTGATGTGGATTGGACTGAGAGAGCGTGACTGGTCCAAAGTCACCCAGCTGGCTTTCATGCCTAAGGTGGAACTAGAACTCAGTTGCCTAGTTAAAATTTAAATTCAATTCTCTATGGAATAGCACATACAAGTGAAAATCACCCAACCACCCAAGCTATGACATGTGCATTCAAGGAAAACACCCGGCTCCGTCTCATCTTTCATCAGAACAGAAAAAATAATATGGAATATCAGTTCTCACCTAAGAATATCCAATCCACACATCCTAAATTCTTCCCCTTAGTTGGGACTCACATTATTATAAGCTTTAAAAGCTACTCCTACAGAACAAATAACCCTTTTAAAATTGCTTTCCAGTCCTGCCAGTGTTCGAAATAGACCTTTGCAAAGGAAACTATAGCTGGTTAGCAAGCAAATACCCAAGTACCTCCTAGAAGTTAATAGAGCTAGAACAATATGTCTCCTAATTCTCTTGAAAGCCAAGAAAAAGAAAAGGCAAGAAAAGGTTTTGTAAGAAGAGCTAGTAGGTTCCAATGAGGTGGAATGCCTTTCATCTGCCTTCCAACTTCCTTAACCTCTTAGTAAGTTTTCATTTGGTTGATTTCAGCAATTAAGAGTTACAGTTCATGTTTCATATTAAGACAATGCATACTTTGAAAATGACTCAGAAGAACAAGCGGACAAGCACAGCATCTTTCTGTTATCCTTTAAAATTCGTATATTTTTTTTCAGATTTCAATGCAAACCTAAAATAAGATGCCCCTGCTTTAAAAGTTGCATTAAAGAGGCAGTTTTAATGATTTGATTTATTAAAGCAGGAGCAGCAGCATATTTTCAGATTTGCACAGAAGCTAGAAGGAAGGAACAAGCTATTTAACAAATAGAAGAGAAGCATTGTAATCAAGCACATTCTAAAGCTGTTTTTCCACGCGATTTCTGTAGCATGCACAGTCCCATTCTATCAACCACTCTGGCTTTCACTAACAATGCCTTCCAGGACAAAGTAAAACAAAATTTCAAACCTTCCTCCTTATAGAGTCCTTACTCCTAAATGTTAAATGTTTCCAAAGAAATCATCCATGACAGACACGGCACGCTCCCAAGGTGTAATAACTCATAACACTAATGAATTTCTAATCAAATATACAACAAATATATAGGTAAAACGTTACCTATTGTTTTACTTATTCATTTTCGATCCAGAATCCATTGAGAAACATGTTTTGCACTAAACTGCCCTGATGAACCACTTAGATGTCTTGTAGCACAGCTGCGCTACTGGATTCCTCTTTCTGTGTAACCTTAAGTATAAAACTGCATGATTTCTTTGCCTTTAATTACCAGATTTGCTTAATGATTTTGGAAAGCCCTCAGTGAAACGCAGGTGCTAAATACGGAAATCAATACAGTGCCGCCGAGACAAACCCAAGACCAATCCAACCATAAACATGTATCTCAGGAAGGAGGAAAGGGTACCAGCCTCACTTACCTTACCACTGGTTCTGGGATTGTTTCTGTATTTGCCGGCACCTGAACACCTTTTTCCCACTCTTGCCTCCAGGGATCAGCAAGGATATAGTACTCATCTGGGCTCAGCTGGAAAGAATCTGGGATCTTCATTGCCGTTATCAAGTCGGTGCGAAAAACCTGAAGATGAGAGATGAAAAGGACAATAATGAAATTATCGGCAATGAACATTTTCAAAGCGGAAACTTTGCCAAACTTGGAACAGATGAGGGAGTGGATTGGACAAGCTGAAACAGATATGGCCAATAAGATGGCTCCTTACATACATGCTAAGCTGGCAGGTCTGAATTCAGCCAATGAGAAGAAAAATGAAGAAAACTGGGATCAAATAGGCAGCTCTGAAGAACTAGAGGAGAACAGCATCATATCATAGAAGCTTATAAAACTGGGCAATACTGCACTGAATAAGGCTGAAAATGATTTGATATTCACAATACTGGAAAAAAAGTTACTGAAATTTATTTTTGAGCAAGTGAAGCACTGAACAAGGGAGCTAAGTTCCATTGGAGGTAGAACTAATACTGAGAACATTTACCATTGGAGAAAAAGGACAAGTATTTTTTTGTTCAGGTAATGAATGTATGCACCATCACCCCCATAACACTAAATGAAATTAGCAACTATTATTCTGGTTTTCTTTCCATTGTGCTACTCCTCCCTTGGACATGTTCTTTCCTTGTATTTCCCATGTGCACAATCTGAATTCTCAACTATGTTTCATTTTACTATTCATATAAATCAAGAAAACACAAACTTTCTCCTCTTAATTTTTAGAAACTATTCTTTTCAAAGTACAACATTATTGTTAAGAAAAGTACCACTATACAAAAGAGAAAGAGCACAAACACTTTATTCACTAATGACCAGAAACACAGGGGGATCTTTGTATGGCAATATTAGCAAGTAGTCTCCAATTTGTACTTTATAATTAGGGATCCTGTATGCTTAGAAACCAGTGTATCCTTTGATTTGCCCTCATTTTTCCCAGAAAATTATTCTGCAACAGCAATTTATAGTGCTGCTTGTAACTTCTGAATTAAATTGTGTGTGTGTGTGTGTGTGTGTGTGTGTGTTGGTGGTTATGTATGTATAGGATTAGCTAGGGAATGTTTCTTTCCTTCTCTTTGGAGATTCTTAATTTTACTGTAGGGGTAGAAAAAGAGACTTGTCTGTGACAATCTGACCCTTGGTAATTGACTGCAAGATGATTTGCTGCCTTGAGGTTTGTATTCCACATCTGCATGTTACACTGCCATAGAACAAAACAAATGACTCTAGTGACTAGTCTAAGCAATCCAAATTCTCGCCTCTCATGCTTTTTCAAAATCTGCTTTGAAAAGCCCATACTTACCTCCATCGATAAACTATAAGTTTGGACAAACTAGTGGACAATATAAGTGTAAGTCTGTTCAAGCATATACCATTTGAATTCCATACATTAATATTCACTTGTCTAGTATATTGTTAAGAAACTCTCTGAAACAAATGGGAATCCTTTGTCCATAAGTATTCTTTTTTTAAATTACTCTTTTGAAGTGCTTTAGAATGTTAGAGAGATAAGTCTTTTTTCCCTTGATTTCTCTAAAACTTTGTACTCTATATGATTTCCTCGGAGGAAATGTATACATCCATAAAAAAAATTCTTGCCTGTTGAGTAGTGATAAATAAATATAAATTGTGGGATGTAGGTATATACTAGATACACCTGTGGATGGATTTATATACCATAATACATCATTTTCCTAACTCTTTTTTCAAGTTCAAAGCCTCACAGGAATTTGATGAATATATGCCATATGCAAGTTAGTATATTCATAATATTGTACTTCTTCAGGAAGAGAGAATTTGCACATTAGGGTGAACCTATGACTCTTTTTGCACAAAGTCACAAACTAGCCAACTACATTTCAGCCTAGTATGTTGTATCAACCTATTTACATGGTTGGTCCATATTCAGGCTATTAACCCAGAAAAGTGGATTAAGTGCATAAATCACAGTTCAGTTCTATTCGGGTAAGCCTATCACAGCAGCACAGGCAGTGATTCAATGGAGTATCTGCCAAATAGAATGAAAACAGTCCTCGTACTGTCTTCAGACATTAGGCAAACAAAATAGTTTTAAATAAATAATTAAGAAGGACAAACTGTGGCTACCGAGCGTAATACATATGTTCTTACTTATCCAGAAATTTAAACATATGGAATAATATTTTGATGAAAGTACTCCCTGTCATCCTTCCCAGACAGAAAACCTGATCAGATGGCCTAATTATAGTTTCTTGCAAGGCTACATTGACAGAATTTGCAAGTCTGATAATTCAAATCTTCTACCCTCTCTTTTACAACCTGAGAAGTTAGGAAGGTTCCTTTCTGAGTTTCTTTCTCTATAGGATACACACTTTTTATCAGTGATTCTCTGGTACCATCTCTCTCTCTCTCTCTCTCTCTCTCTCTCTCTCTCTCTCTCTCTCTCTCTCTCTCTCACACACACACACACAC
>JANHFL010001474.1:347410-364189 GCA_032468155.1 Oxyrhabdium leporinum
TTTGATTGTATCTGTTAAGTGTTTGTACCCAGTCTGACACATCGTGCAATGAAAGAATGGCTTTGGAAAAAAAAAAAAACAATAAAAAATTTATTGACACTAAAAAAAAAGTTGCCTGCCTCTTCAGCAATGGGAAGTAATGCAACAGACGCAGATGTTAAAATGTCAGTGTTTTGTCTGGTCAGGCACAATTTATGTCCAGATCCCAACTGGACTTAGGTGAGAGTAAAGAATGAAAACATGAACTTGAAGATTATCACTGGCAAAAAGGTAGAAGCAGAAAATATGAGACTTGAAAAGTACACAAGTCCCAAGGTGAACAAAGAGAAAAGATTAGGAAAGGGATCAAATGGAAAAAAGAGTCCCAAGAGTTATTTGTATAGTGGTACTACCACTATAGTACCACTAACTCCACCAGACGCTCAGTGGGATAGCCAGTTGATAATCAAACTTGATGCCATTATGGGATTCAAACAGAAACCACAGTGACATCATGTTTGAATTACAATAAGTCTATAGACTAGCAGACTACATAAACACACACAATATATTATGGTTAAGTTGATATTGCTTACTGACTCCATACTTACAAAATCATAGATAGGAATCTCCTATGGTGTGAACGAACCACTGAAGCAGTTTACTAGATTTACAAGGAGATTAAAAACTAATAGATTTAACCAGGCTATGTTTATTCATGTATTGTTCTGTCCAAACAGGATCTGAACTCACTACTGAACCTCTACAAAGGAGATCCCCTGTCACTAAGCATGCCTCTGTAACCTTAGACTGGTGCAGTAAAACGCTTGCCCTCTTTACCTTCTTCACCATCTACAGATTATTCTGACCACAGAATATGAATGACAAGTAACTCACTTTAATTCAGCTACAGAATAGTTTGCTGCTTTCACTTCATCTACCTCCCACCCCTGTATCCCATCCTCTTCTGCGACAAAGGCATATAGGCAATGAGATCAAGCACCTTGAAAAAGGGAATCACTCACAGGATTTTTTTTTCTATAGCAGCAGGTCAACTCATCTTTCTCAACCATATTCCTTGGTAGAGGAATCTTTTTCTTTTGCAAAGGAACACTGCTTGCTACCGTAAAAACAAAATTTTTGCATGTTTTCCTTCCAGCAGCTGTCTAGAGACATTTATATACCGGTAAGTTCATTTTAAGTCACCAGGACAGCTTGATGGGGGTCATAGCTTCTCTTTAGATGAGCGTGCATTCACCTGCCACAGCCACCAATAGCATCTTCTTTACTGAAAAGCTCACACATTATGAGATTCTGATTACCAAATGAACTAAATCTAAAGCTGCAAGTTGTTTACAATACCTTGGATTAAAAAATGTAATATCCACAACATTCAAGGACTCAAAGGAGCTATGGAATGAAAGATCAGTATTTGGTACAATTTCTCATCAAATATCCATGTTAGGTATCAGGTGTGTATGTCTATGGATATTCTCAGTCACTCAGTCTCAGTCATCATGTTGTCCCAATAGTTGAAAGAGGGGTCAAAGAGGCCATCTATGTTAAGACTGAACAACCTACTCTCAACAGAGGAGAGGCATATCCTATCTCCTGTTTACAAACCAGTCTTTTCAGCTGTTCCAAGAAGGTTCCACACCCATTTGCACTATTCAGGTGACCTTAAGGGCACAGATAAACCTCCAAGTGGCCTCCACGACTCCCAGAAAGAGTGCTAATGACCAGATGACTGCAAGGAATATAAATCCTTCCATTCTCCACCTTTCAGTCAGAACTGAAGAAGCTTCTTGAGTGAGAAGGGAAATGTTTTCAAGGAAAAACAAAGAAAGTCTACTTGCTTTAAAAAAACACAAAACTTTCAGTTTCAGGTGTATATTCTTTGCATTAAATCTTTCCTTGCCTTTCAGTCTTACCCACTATTGCGAAGCTGCTCTTTTTAGCTTTTCTGTTCCGGACTAGAATTAAAAGATTATTTCTAATTTTGGCCAAATAGCAATGCTTACATTAATTTCCCCCAAAGATGAAAAGTGCTGCAGCCTGGATGTGCAATATTATTGCCTTGCTTGTTTTAGTTCCCATTGAAGAGAAAGGCCTCTAGATTCAGTATATCTGCCAAATATCCTCCATTAGGATGATGCCTTTTCTAATGCCAAACTGGAAATTATGAACTATCAAGAAAGGAGTACTTTAAAAGATTAAGCAATAGGATTTTATAAAAGAAACAAGAACACAGTTTATCTGGTAAGCTGCCCACAGCTCATATGTTCAAACTGCAATCTGAACATTTCCCCCCTTTGGTTTTGAATTATTTGGGATTAGAGTTTGGGAAACAACTCAATTATTCTACTCAAGCTCTTCTGAATTATTTATAGAAGCTAAATAAAGAATAAATTGGGCATGATGAACTGAAGACCTGATGGTGGAGGGAAAGTTGCATACTGGAAAACAAGCAATTTTCTCTCAATAGGAGTGTTTATTATTTTCTTCCTTCTGCAGAAATTGACAAATTATCTTTAAAGGTCTGCTGCTTAGCAACACCAGTTCCACTGATCTGCTTGAAAGATGTTAATTGCTTCTCCAAACAATGAGAACTGTTTAAAGGGAAACACCTCTCATTTAATGGCAAGCAAAATTGGTCACAGGGAAAAAAAAGGCTAAGCCACTGCATATACTCACCAAGTAATAATCTATCTAAAGTGCTCGGATTTCACTAAGGTGCAAGAAAGCATAATTACCTACATTTATAGAACACAGAAAATGTCTTCGTATGGAACCTGATTTGGTTTGTTTAGATATTTCTCAGCCATTAGGTAAGAGACAAACTACTTGAACCATACCAGTGAGAGGGCATTCTAATGAAGATTTGGAAACAGTGTTTATTCTGCCATCCAGCATGATGAAGCAATCAGCTTTAAGAAGAAACACAAGGGGAAGGAGAGGTAGAAAGTAGGAAGTTTCTCTGAAAGGAAGGAGTGCTTTCCCTCTAGCAGCAAACGGACTTCAGTCACAAAATATTACTTCACTGTGTTTGAACTTCTACAGGTATATTTAAGGGTAAGTATGCAAGTGGTAAATCACTTCTAAATGAGCAGCAAGATGTGAATTCTGCCAGATAAGGAGCCAAAATAAGGCAGAAAGGTGTGTGTGTGTGGGGGGGTGTCCTTGACACTAGCAGCAGTGTAATCTCTTGGTAGCAACAAAAAATTAACCCTAAAACAGAGGTGTCAAACTCGCAGCCCATGGCCAGATGTATCACATACTGGCCATGCCTACTCCTGGTTTAGCGAAGGGGGAAAAATTGTGATACATCACATGACAACAACATGTTGTCACGAGTTTGACACCCCTGCCCTAAAGCAATTAAGCACACTCAGTAGTGACAGAATATGAGGTAGCAGCTGGAAAATAATAATTTTTAAAAATGGAATAGAAGAGAGAAAAGTCAAAATGGACACTTTGCTTGTAGACAATGCCAAGTCCCACTTGTTTCTACTGATTTTCAAGAGTAGACATAACATTTGTTATTTAGTTCCAGTGAGTACAAATTATTGTTATTCCAGAAACACGCTTCTGCAGGTTTTTATCTGGATCAGGTGTTTTCCACTAACAACTAAATTACTAATGGGCTTCATGTACTCTTTATTTGCTTGCATAATCAGTTCAGAATTTCCCTTGCCCAAATGCTTCCTGCTCCCAGGGAGGTACAGCTAACACTGGGATCTGCCAAGCCTAGTTAGACTCCCTGCATTTGAAAGTTCAAGCAGTGTTGCAGGTGATGGCCTAGCAATTCTTCCTTCTGAGAGGTTGGTTCTGCTCAACTCCTCCTATAACATGGTAAATGCCATCATTAAAAATCAACCTAAGTATATGTAATTTGCTCTGCTCCATGCTCCTGAGAGAAGTAGAGGATAAATTGAATAACCACAACTGCATTTCAATATGCTATTTGCAAATTTCTGACTTATAGTCTACCCTAGAAAGTGGCATGTTTTAAAACATAACTGAAGAATTAACAGCTACAATCTTCTAACTCACAGGTGCTTTCTCTTTTAAAAACAGAATGAAAAGTACATTGGTTGGTCATCAAAGCTGCTGTTTTGCATTAAAATCATTCAGTTGCCAAAGGCAGGACAGCTCAAGAAAATTAACATTTCAAAGCTGTATCTTCTGAATAATCCTGAGTTGGAAGAAGCCAACACCTGTTCGGTATAGGAATCACACTTCTCCATTTGAACACGTCCAAATAAGGACTCACCATTTTCCTTGGTTATTGGTTGCACTATGAAACTGCTTATTTGTTAGACTTTTTTTCTCCTAACATTTAATTGGTAACTGCCTTCCTATATCATTTCATTCTGCCATTCATCCTGACTGAGGGGTTTTTAAAGGGTTTTTAAAGTTTTTTTTAAAGTTTTTTAAAGTTTTAGAAATAGTTGTTGTGAACCGCCCCGAGTCTTCGGAATGGGGCGGTATATAAATTTAATTAAATAAATAAATAAATAAATTTTCTACTTCTAGACAATAGAGACCAGGTTTTGGCTATCTTCCGTGTGGCACTGCCATAGGTAAATATGCTAGTACTCTCGTATTTCTACCCAAAACTAAACATATCCTGTTCCTGCATTCTCTTGTCTCAAAAAGTTCTACTCTCTGGATCATCCTTGTTGCCTTGCTTTCAACCTGTTGTAATTTCCCTGTATCTTTCTTAGATGTACTATCCTTCTATTGATACAACCTAAACTGAGTTTTTGCTTTTGCAGCTAGTCATGTGAAAAAGAAAGTAACACCCTCTTTTGAGTTCTATGGTTTTATGTGTCAGGACATAGCAGAAATCATCTGGTCCTAAGCAGTTCTTAAAAGTAGGTAAATGCAGCCTCAGATGAACAATAACGCATGATATATATGATACCATGTCATCATTTATTTACAAAAAGAAAGCCAACATGGAGACAGCACAGAGGGCCTTTTTACAAATCCATCTTGTGCACCAATTGCACCCAACCTTGGACTGGGAGGTTCTGCTCACAGTCATCCATGCCTTGGCCACTTCTCATTTAGGTTACTGCAGTGCGCTCTAAATGGGACTGAAAGCAATAAGTGGTTCATAATGAAGAAATATGAATAATTATGGACATGCCTCAGAAACATATAATGCCACTGCTTCATGGGATGCTCCATAAGCTCCCAAGATCAATTCAAGTGCTAGTGATCACCTATAAACCATTTCATACAGCACAGAACCAGGATATTTTTGGACCACCTATAATCTGTTTATCTCATGAGGCCCAGCAGGCAGACACACTTTGGATCCCTTTTAGGAAAAGATATCACCTGCAGAGATCCAAGAGGCATACCTTCTCTGTTGTAGTGTCTGCCCTCTGTATCATGGCTTTCATAGTTTGGATGACCTCAACTCTACTGACATCCCACAAGGTCCTGAAAACATAGTTTTTCTTCTGGTCATAGGATCAGAATGTGGGATGAGCCTATCCAGAATGTCTTTGATGAAAAGTCTTTGATGGAAGATATACATGGGAGATTAAACACTTTCACAAATGGTAAGTTTCCCAGAGTTGCTTTGCAAATTGGACAACCATATAAATAAGGTAACATAAATAAAAATCATAACCAATGTATGTATTGTATGGCCTTGGCCAGCACTTCCTTCTGCAAAGAAAATCAAAATAAATATTTGACAAAAGATCAACACTAAGAAATCAACTTTTTATCTAAACCATGAAAATGTTATCATCACTCTTGATATCTCTGTGAAAAACCAACACAAGTAATTTGTGATATTCACAGGCTATCATTCTACTGTTATTGATTCAGAACCATGTTATAAATTTATACATTTCTTGCCTTTAGCATTAACAGTAGATAACCAGATAAACAATACCACTTTCCAGCTTTAATATGTAAATCAACATTCACCCTTCACACTGAAATTTGTGCTAAGAAACATCAGGGAAGCTTTGTATTTCAGATATCAGTGTTGCTCAACGATCCATTTGATAAAAACTTTTCATTTCCATTCACTTGACATCTGATTAAATGTACAGTTGGCCAGAAATCAAATTCTCCTGTGGCGCTACCCTCCCAATAAGTAGAGGTTATAAAAATTATAAAAATTATTCTGTTTTTGTTAGAATGCATTTCTTTCCAGCTCCCTTGTATCAGTTGATATGGAAAAGAAAATCAGGACTGTTAAATTAAAAGAAAGTTAGTTGCTGATTTTGATAATAATAGCAAACTGTCTCAAAGGATTGCCAAACTATGCCAAACTGCTGTGGTGCTTGTTTTTAATTTTGTCCTCAGCTACTTTTAAAGGTAAATTTGCCCTCAGCTACTTTTAAATTTTCCAAATTTTCCATTTTTGAACAGCGTTGCCAAATCAACTGCCTTCTGATATTTTGGATAACAGCACCCTTATTTCCTGTCAGCATGGGCTCTGGCAGTGCTTGCTGTGGATGATGGAGCAGAAGACATCTAGAGATGATCATCTTGGGAAAGGTTGATCTTGGAACAAACTGTGCAATAACTCAATCTTAACTCAACTTGCCTCTTTATAAAAAGCCAATATTTCTTTTTACATGTCAACTTCAAGTTCATGCTTAGCACTGCTTTTGACATTGGATCAGGCACATTTGCATAAATTTGCTTAATACAAATACTTTACCTGATGTTGAACATCTCCATAAAAGAACACTCTGACATTGATGTGGGCTGGGTGATGCTCACCTGAGCTCATTAATGCATTGGAACAATGGTTTATACTTGGTTTATGCTTTTGCAAAAAGTAATAAAACATGTTAGTATTTATAAGCCAAAAACCGATGTTGAAGCAGGTAAATCACAACTTTTATTTCAGAGCTAAGTCCAACTGAAAATCAGCTAAATTCAGTTCAGAGTGGACAAAGAGACAGTTACATGAATGTCATTTATATCTGCATCTGAGAAAATCCACGTGAACTATCTTGCTTCAGAAAGAAGCACAGGTGTTTTAAAGTATTTCTGAGATAAATATTTAAGTATGGATATTCCTTGAATTCCAACAGCAATTAGGATTGGGATTGCTATTGTTAAGGTCATAAAGTGCAACCCTAGGATGGTTGTGACAGTCAGATGTGCAGGTCATTAAGTGGGAAGCAGAGCGAGTCCCAGATAATGCAAAGGTGCCACAGAAGGGTGGGGAGGCCTTAGGAGGGACAATACAAGCCATGCACAAATTGGGGAAGGGGGGTGCTGCAGAGCAACACAAGTGCAGGAAGGGCAGGGAGGAAGAAGGCTGCAGTTCATGTGAGGAAAGGAGGACATGATGCATGTGTGTGAGCAAAGCAGCAAAGGGGAGGTACAGTGTATGTGTATTTACAAGCAAAGGAGAAAAGAAAAGTGTGAAGCGTGTGAGTGTAAAAAGACTGAAGGAAAGTCACTAGCAACTTTCTTGCCGGCTTCTCCATTGACTTAAGCTTGTTGGAAGTCAGAAGAGAAGGTTGTAAATAGTGATGAGGTGATGGCAGGATGTTGCAAACAGTTGTAAGTGTGCGCTGGCTTCCAAGTGCTCAGATTTTCATGTGGCCATGGAGGTGTACAAAAGTTGGAACTTCAAGGATGTGCCATAAATCCTTTCATTCAGCACCACTGTAAACTCAAGTCGCTGAACGAATGGATGTTAAGTGAGGACTACCTGTATTTCAAAAAAGAATAAATTCAAGGTGTCAGCATTGATGATGTTACCTAATTGGGTAATGAAACATCTGCAAACAAATAACCAAGCTTAGAGAACACCAAGAACTCCATACATCAATCCTGAACTACACAAAGTGCCTTCTATTACAGGTTTCAAAATTCTGTGCAGCTTTTCCAAAAGTTGCTTTGGAACTTTTGAGATCATTTGGAGAGGAGAAAGGAAGTGGGACTTGCAGAAAACCCTCCACTCCTCATCCCCTTCCAGGCCACATACCATTGCTGGAAAGTCTATAGCAGAAAAAGGAAACTGTCTGGATTTCAGCCAGGGACTTTTACAGTGTTTAATTTTTCATTTCATGATTCTAGACATCTTACTTAAAAACACTGATGCATTTATATGACAGTGTCAACATCATTGTTTTTTGTTTTTTAATAAGCTAGTCTTGGTTCACCCTTACTATAATGGTTGTAGTTTATCTTCCTGTTAAGCCATAAACTGTTCTTACAATTGGAATCATCAATCCCAGTTTAAAGTACATTATGATCCTAATTTCTTTGAGAAAAGTAAAGGAACATTGTGGATTTAGTGTTATATCTTTTAAAATATTTTAAAATTGTTAACTGGCTTGTGTGGACACCAAGATGAAGCAGACATTAAAAAATACCTGCTGTTTTATTACAGCTTCTTAAACCTGCTTTAGGATAACCCACAATTGTCACCAATGCCTTCAATAGGAGACACCAGTGGGTTTATTATGTGTGCATTTAAACCGAAACATATCCCTGTTGTAATATTCACTATAAATCTTCTACTGACTTCTATCATTCATCTCTCTTTTGCTATTTTCATTCTACACTCTTGCTCATCTATTCCATGTCCCTGAACAATCTACAGTATCCTCTTCAGCTAAATGTTTCTCATAGTGCACATATACAGTATTTGTGAAGCTGGAAGAATATAAAGGTAAATCCATCATTGTATATTCTTCGCCATTGGGTCTTAGCATGTTGCAGCCCTCTGCAAGGTAAAACTGAGTTTATGGTTTCTAGCAACAGTGTTCATTAGAATAGACTATGGAAATCAGAAATTGGAATAACTCTGCAATGATTGTAAACAAATACCTTGCAGAGACAGAATTTGATAGATGGCTACGCACACTCAAGATTAAAAAAAATGTGAAGGGTGTCAGTGCATTAGATATATCTCAGACTGTGAGTTTTAGTCCTGCCTTAGTTGTGAAAGCTGGTTGGGTGACTTTGGGTCAGTCAGTCTTTCTCAGTCCAAAGAGTTGTTATGGGGAAAATAGGAGGAAGAAGGAATATTAATATTATGTGCGCCGCCTTGAGTCACAGAGTGGCATGAACATGTTTGGAATAACACTGGGTTTCAGTTGTGCTTCTGGCATAAATTGCCTCCCCCCCCCCCCCCCCCCCCCCGTGAATGCCCTTCACCCAACTGAGCAGTAGTCCCAAAGGTGTTTTTTTAAAGAGGCAACCGGATTTTCTGGTTTTCTGAAGACCTGAAGAAGCTTCTTGGACGGGAAGTGAAACATCTTCAAAGAAAAACCAGAAAGTCCAGTTGCCTCTTAAAAAGCACCTTTGGGTCAACCGTGACCTGGATGACTGAGAATCTCCATAGGCATTCAACTGAGCAGTAATACCCTTATTAGCAGGGAATGTTGCATATGGCACAGGTGCAGCTAAAAATGATGAGTGTAGTTTATACTTTCTCTATATTATTAAACAGTCAATGTGAAAACCTTAACAAAGCACAGCCATGATGTCAGCAAAGGTTAATGATTGTGGGTCCATCTGTGATGCCCACAGCATATGGAAGATTGAGGTTTGGAATAAAACAGCGGTAATGGGCATGGATTAATAAATTAAACAAAACAAGAAAAAGAGATATGCTATATGTCTGTGAAACTAAGATAAAGGGGAGGCATGTAAGATATCTATACGACAATGATGTGATCTTGTCAAGTGAAGTTGATGAATAAGTACAGGGAAGCTAAGACTTGAGATTAATTATGGGTCCTGTATTAAAAGTGTTGCAAGATATGGTTCCATTCAACTATATGAATGGAAAGATGATATAAGAAGTTGTGGAAGCTGCATGAAACAGTGAAAAGAATTAGGTTAGAGGGTATTATAGAAACTTGTGCAATTATGCTAATAAGTTTGAAAATTGATGCTTGGTGGAATAATGAAGTGAAAATAGGTTGTAAAAAATACAAAGATTGCTAAAAATTATGAAAGAATATTTATTATAAAGAAAAAGTTAGTTATAAAGCAAATAGTGAAATATAACAATAAAACAATAGTGATTAAAAAAGGCAGTGATTTTTGAGAGAAGTAAAAACTGTTTTGAAAGTGAATGAAGAAGGTTAAGACAAGAACCTACATTAAAAATATTTTTTTAAAAAATAAAAGTGATCAAATAGTTTGGGATGGAACTAAAGTAAGAGAATTCCTGAAGAGATTTGTATTGGAATAATTGCTATCTTCCAAAGTAGAACTGAATCAAATGCTAGCCATAAAAGGTGGTGAAAAGGAAGTGATTAATTGCTGTATCTCTTTTCAGCTGGCATTGTTTATTTTGATTTTAGTATCTTTGTTCATTGGTTTATTATACATTGCCTAGAGTCACACTGATTGAGTTAGATAACCTTATGATGCTTTAAATTAAACAAAAAAACCAAACCAAACCAGAATATGTATTGTGGTAAGAAGCAAAAAGGCCCAAGGCCTCTAAAAAATTAATGAAGAGCCAGAGAAGAATCATCACCAATAATGAATTCTTTCTGTCTATCATAATGTTGTTATACAATAAAATCAGTGTTTACAAATAGGTTAATATGGTTCTCTCCTCCCACCCCTTAGGTAAGCATCTAGTTTTTCCAATTGTACAGCAATGCTTATAATTAGTCATTTCTCACAGCCTTTCATAATAAGCATCACCTTTGACATAGATAATGTTTATGTAACCTTTTAGAACTCAGACTTAGAATAACTTTATTGACACTTTGAATGCACACTAATCGGCATACAATAAAATGAAATTTCAATGCATACAGCTCTCAAAGGGTCGCCACCTCCAATATACATTACATAAAAATGACTAAATAAATAAATACATATATGTGCCATTTATATGTGGGTATATGCATATATATATATGACATAGAGAAACAACACAATCTAGTTCAGATGTATACATGTACATGGCAAGAAAAATGAATCTTGATATTTACAAGACGGATGGCATAGGGAACAAAGCTGTTACAGAATCTAATAGTCCTGCTATAGATACTTCAAAATCTCTTCCCAGAAGGGAGCAAGAGAAACAGACTGTAAAGTGGGTGTGTGGGGTCTCTAACAATGCTTTGAGCTCTAAGCATATAGCGCTTATAAGCAGTATCCTGAATAACAGGAGGCGAGCTTCCTATAATCTTCTCGGCTGTCCTTACCTCTCTCTATATGGACTTTCTATCCGAGGCTCTGTTGCCACCAAACCAAATAATGATGCAGTTTGTTAAAACGCTCTCAATCGTGCCTCTGTAAAAAGTGGTCAGGACAGAAGGAAAAAGATTTGCTCTCCTCATCTGACGCAGGAAATGCAGACACTGGTTTGCACACTTCACTAAGGATGATGTGTGGAGAGACCAGTTCAGATTGTTAGTCATCTGCACCCCCAGATACTTAATACTGTTGACGACCTCTACAGCTGCATCCTTGATACTGAGTAGAATATCACTATGCCGGCTTTGTTTCCTCCTCTTTCCTGTTTATACAAATGATAACACAAATGGCATCCCAGCTGTAAGATGGAATCAGAACACTCTAGCAAAGAAAGAGGACCTAGTTCATCACTTACTAAGAAAACTACTGCCACATATGATGTTTCAACTTCAGAACTGTATAATACAACTCATAAAAGGGATCAAGGTCTACCTACTCTTCATAGCAAGCATTCCAGAATTTGTAGTTCTTGTTACCATGCTCTAGATGATTATGCTAACTCTTTTAACCCCAGTAGTGAGTGATCCTGGAAACAGATGCAATAAATTTTAATAGGAAATTCTCAAAAGGTATTGTCACCCATGTCATAAACTTACTACTTGCTTTAGGAAACCTGTCATCTCTCACCCTGATATCTGCATCACTGCATTCCTGCTGCATTTTAGGAACAAAGCAGAAGTCATCACAAGGAGAAGAGGAGTAAGACTACATCTGACCAGCTACAACCAGCATTTTTTATTTTTTTCTTCCATACCATACAGAATGCATTATGTTCTGTTAAGTTACCTGCCATAGATACATTACCTCTTCTCCTACTATACAAAATACATCTCATCTGTGTAAACTATCAGCCAGATATTTCTGAAAGCAAAGACTGGTGAACTGGAGGCCAGAATATAACCCCTACACGTCAATCATCACAGTGAAAATTTCCTGAATCGTGTGTATATTGTTACTTGGCAGAAACAGGAGAGCTTAAAACCTAACCAAAGGATGACAATGAAAGTAGCTGGCAAAACATCACCGTCAGAACCTAAATTATCACAAAACAAATTATTTCCACGGCAGACCACAGCAACCAATTACAACCACGAGACCACAAGAGAGCTTCTACAAACATAACAGAACTATAGATTCCAACAACTGGTTCTATCATCTGATCCAAGTGGAATCATTCAATCATCAATAAGCAGAAAAAGAGGGTGGTTTGTAGGCAACTTCATCTTGAAAGCCACAGAAATTTCCATATGTCATCCATCTTTCTTAACAAGGATGTTATCTCCTAGGAGCACAAATATGAGATATGATGTAAAAACTAATCAGGTTTATCACACCTTCTGATTACATAAACTTCCTACTCTTCCAATGGGCGCAAATTATATAGAGCATATTTGCTACAAGGAGGGTGGTGAAGATCTCAGGGCTCGGTTGATGTCAATATTTTCTGTTGAAGACAAAAGGCCAGCAAAAGAAAGGAAGGATTGATGAACTCTTTAATGCAACATTTGGGTAATCAATGCAGGTTTCATTATTTTCAACACTAGTATAAAAATCAAGAAGAGTGGTTTGCAGAAGTGGAATTAATTTCCAAGGGGAGACAGTATGTATCTGGTTAACAGGTAGTTAACCTGATCAGGATGGCTTTAAACCAGAGTATCTATGGAGATGCTCAGTCATCCAGATCATGGCTGTCCCAAAGGTACTTTTTAAGAGGCAACTGGACTTTGTGGTTTTTCTTTTAAGACATTTTGCTTCTCATCCAAGAAGCTTCTTCAGCTCTGACTGGATGGCAAGGAATGGAAAGATTTATATTCCTTGCAAACAGCTGGTCATTTGCATTATCATTGAAGAGGCCTGGAGATTTACCTATGTCCTCAGTCACCTAAGTAGTGTAAATGGGTGTGGAGCCTTCTTGGAACTGCTGAAAGGACTGTGTTGTTGACTGGAAACAGATGATGTTGTATCCCTCCCCCTCTGTTGAGGGACGGCTGTTCAATTCAGTAAAGGGCCATTTATGTCAAAATTGAACAGCCCTCCCTCAACAGAGAGGGAGGGATACAACATACAAACACAATGCAGTTCAGTTGCCTCTTGAAAAAGCACCTTTAAACTAGAATACAAGGAGGTAGGAGTTGTAAAATCACTGGTGAATAATGAATTAGCAAGTAATGGGTTGAGTAGAGCAATAAAGCAAAATGTTTTGGAAATTACTAGTTTGAAACAAAGAAAACATAAGCATAAAGGAAAGAGGAGGGAGTTCAACCCATTATTTTAAATTTATCTTCACTGATATACAAATTAAGAATAATATGCTAGATTAGCTGAGTGTCATAAGGCATAAATGAAAGCATGATTTATTAGATATTAAAAAAACATAGTGGGATGATACTCAATTATGGAATATTGGACTGGATGGGCCCACGCTTCAGAGGAACAGGCAACGTAACAGAGGAGATGGCATATTCTATCAGGAATAAACTTACTAGTACAGAGGTTTACTAGATTCGTGGTTAACACAAGCGTTGAAAGAATCTGATGAGACAAAGGCCAAGCTGACAGAAGGGATATCTTGCTAGGTATCTGCTACAGACCATTAACCCATTATTGTAGCAGATGAATATTTATTAAAGCAGGTAACTGAAGCCTGAAAAAGCTATGAAAGAAAATGAGCTAAGATTAGTGAGAAAGGCAAAATCAGCAAGAATGTTTTTTTCAAATATGTCAGAAAAGAAAGAAAAACAAGACAATGAGATGATATTTAATCCAAAAGGCGAAATCTTAACAAGTGACCAAGAGTAAGCAGAGGAACTAAACTCCTAGTTTGCCCTGTCTTTATCACATACAAAGGAAATGATGATTTAAGCAGCACAGATTGGGAAAACTGAAACAGGAAAGAGTGCAGGGCAGCAAAGAAATGATAGAAGATCTAGCTAATCTGAATGCTTTCAAATTCCCAGGTCCCAAAGCTGCTAGAAGAGCTAACAAGTTCTGCCACATTAGAAGAAGTGCTGCATCAAAGATGCATAAAGTCCTTACTATTCTCTATTCTCTGTTGAGACCACCTCTGGAGTATTGTGTATGATTCTGGGTACCACATTTCCATAAGGATATAGATAGGTTACAGTACGTCAAAAAAGATATTAATCTGAGGGCATGCTCTGAAGACAAGTTGAAGGAATGTGGCATGTCGCATCTGGAGAAAGGAAGACTAAGGGGGAAATCTCTTATCAGTAGTTGAGGTAAACCATGCAATAGGGAAGACAGTCAAGAAATATTTTGCATTGTTATTTTGGGACAAGAAATAATGGACATAAGTTGCATTATTTATTTCATTTAGATATAAAGAAAACCTTCCTGATGGTATGAACTGTATGACAGTGAGAAAGTCTACCTACAGAAGAAGTGACTCTCTGACTCTCCATCTCTGGTAGTTTTAATGAAAAGGAGTCACTACTTGAGCATAGTTCAATTGGTTTGCACAGCAGAGGACTGGAGTAGATGATTCCAATGGTTCCTTCTAATTCCATGGTTATATGAAGAAGATAAAATAACACTGTTCTTGCTTTATAGGTTTATAAGGATTTCAAACAAATGGCTTGGATCTTAATTTTCATTCCAGAAACAGAACAAATGTAGCTTAACTAGAATAAAGGATTTGAACCCATGCACATTCATATGTCATACATCAAAAATCTGCATCTGCAAATTCCAAATCTCTTGGGAATAATGTCTAACATGAAGAGAAGCATTCCACAAATACTTCCTTTATTAAGTGAACTGGTATGTATATATATGTATATATATATGTATATATATATGTATATACTTAGGTATACATAATGCAACGTTTATGAATGGGCTGTTAAGTTGCAACTGTTTAGTAGGTAATTTCATTAATTATTTATTATTAGATATAATTGGACAATTTCTTAAATTAAAGAAATAAAGATAAATATTCTTTCTACTATTTTTGCCAATATTAGAAAAAAGTATTGTGTATGCACTTATAACATGCCCTTGGGTGATCCACAGCAATAAGTAAGCCAACCTATTTTGTTTGAAATGGGTGGCTACAGGAATGAATGAATCAATGAATGAATGAGTAAAAAACAAATAAATAAATAAATAAATGCATTTAAAGTATTGGGGTTTTTTAGGTTCAGCATGAAGAAGTAGCTCTTTCCATGAACTACAAAATAAATGTCTGCAGCCTGCATTATTAGGGAACAGCAATAGTTTTATGTTCTCCTACTCTGCAGTTTCTGGAATATGATTCCAAGAAATTGTATTTCCTAGAGACATGAAGCCTGACACCTCAGATGACCAAAGGAAACTGTTGCCTAACCTTGAGAAGTAGTTAGAAGAGCCAAACTCTTTCTCTTTCAGTCTGCGATGAGTGATTCATCTCATCTCCCTGGAGGCTTGTGTTGGATCTGTATGCGTCATATGCTTGCTAGGAGCCTGGAAAAATGCATATAACTAACCATCCACTTAAAACAAGCTGCTCATGATAGGAATAGTGCAGAGCATTACTGCTGAGCTTGGGTGGAAACATGCACATTTTCTCACTTTATTTACTGCAGCTGATTTTCATTTGCATAAATTATGTCATAAACCATTAACCAAAGTTGGTGCATTCTTTTTCAATATCGGCCTATTTCCGAAATGGTCAGAAATATGCAGGTTAGGTGTGCATTTAAATAGTGCCTGTAACTGAGCCCACACTTACAGTCATAATTCATAGTGGTCGTTAAGCAGGCCAACATGACTGCACCTGATTTTATGACCTGTTTTGCAGCAGTCATAAGCAAACACCGCAGTTGTTAAAGGAACCAATTGCTTTTTGTCAGAGCGCAGAAGTAAAAACTGAAAATTGTATTCATGTGACCATGAAATGCTGCAAATGGCCATAAAAGTGAGCCGGTTGCCAACTGCTCAAAATGTGATCATGTGACTGGTGTATGTATGGAACATCAGAACCTCTGGCCTGGGTCATTAAATACCTCTGGGGAAGCCTGTCACAACCTTAACCAGTCATTAATTGACTGGTTGTTAAGCGAGGATTACCTGCAGTCTCAAAGATACTTTTCTTTTTTAAAAAAAGTTCATGATATGTTGCAGTAATAAGTAAAACTGTCCTTAAACTAGTGATGGCTAACCTTTTCAGCACCAAGTGCCCAAAGCGCAAGTGCGTGCGCATCCCCAAAATGCAACACGCTCCCCACACATGTGCCCCATCCCCTGTAAATGAGCGTGTGACACCCCCCCGTGCATGCGCCCTGCCCATGCATGTGCAACCTCGCCCCCCGTGCATGTGTGGCAGAGACCCAAAGATCAGCTGGCCAGCGGGAGGTGCACACTTGCATGCGCGGCAGAGCTGAGCTGGGGCCGTGGCTTGCATGCCCAGAGAGAGGGCTCTGCGTGCCACCATAGGTTTGCCATCATGGCCTTAAATCAATCTTTCCCAGTCTATGCCTCAAACATGCCTCAAACATGAAGATCATTTGACGGCCGTTGCCAGGGGGGCTTTTTACCAGGTTCGCCTGATCCGCCAGTTGCGCCCCTATCTGG
>JANHFL010001474.1:370608-393458 GCA_032468155.1 Oxyrhabdium leporinum
GTCAATTTTCCCCCCTATAATCTGACATGAAATGCATTTTAAGAAAAATGAATAGGCATACATTTCAAAATTTAATAGCCTCCTCCTGTTTGAGTAATGTTGTAACACCCCCAAAATACAGTAGTCCTAAAAACACAACCTATTTAAAATCAGTCACTCTTTAAATAGCCCTGTCTCACCTCTGCTGGCTTTGCTTTTTATACAGCGGGTCATATTTTAACTAGAGTAATCATAAATCTAACTACAACCTCCCTTTTCCAAGAACAGATAGCAGCTTCACAGTGTCATGTGGCTCTAAATGTCACACCTTGTACCTAGTTTAAAGGTAGGTAAGGGTTTATTGATAAGTTTACATAGCATTTGCAAGTCAAAGTAAGTTCCGTTCCTGGTACAAGTCCAAAGCTGTTCCTTTGGTCAACTGAGATAGCCTTGCGCAATTCATTTTAACTACACTATTTTTTTTTTATTTTTTTTATTTTTTTTTGCAGCCTCTGGCTTGTTTTAACTGCCCAAACACAGACATTAGTTCTTAAGCACCAAGGATTCCATCTAGGGCAGGGGTGTCAAATTCAAGGCCCGGGGACCTGATCCGGCCCTTAGGGTGTTTAGATCTGACCCACAGGGCCGCCCTGGAAACAGCAAAGGACCAGCCCGCAGTGCCTCTGCAAGCAAAAATGGAGCTCAAGAGGGCTGCACGCAGCTCTCCCAGGCCCTGTTTTCAGCTGCAACGGCCTCCTGCAGACTTCAGCCAGCAAAAAGAGAGCTCTGTTTTTTCTGGCAGAGGGCTGCAGGAGACCAATGCGGCTGAAAATGGGGCCTGGAGGGTGTACGGGCAGCCCACCCAAGTTCCGTTTTTGCTGGCGTAGTGCTCAGGCCCCATAGGCACCCCAACACAAATGATGTCAAGCTGGCCACTCCCACCCTGGCCATGCCATGCCTGTCCCTGAGGTCAAACACAATCCTGATGTGGCCCTCAGTAAAATTGAGTTTGACACCCTTGATCTAGGGCTTAGGTTTTAACAGGAAGAAGTGGTAAAAGTAGGGTATCTTCATTATGTCACTTGGATACGGCAAAGTAAGAACTGTACAATGACAGAATTATACTTTTGACTAGGCCTTTTGGTTTGGAGAATAATTTTGAAGCATATTCTACTTTCAATATCCCCGTAATTACTGTCCGGCTACCAGATAACTCAACTTGAAGCCCACCTGCATTTGCAGATAGGCTGATTTCTAGATCAAGGTTTGCCAATGGCCTATTTTACCCACATTATTCACAACAGGAAGACAAGTAGTTCCAAGACTTCTACTGACAGGTACATATTTACTTCTTGTAACATATTTGTAAGTAATCCCTGTATACAATTCATTGTCCAGGGACTACCTGTAACATGTAGTTTCCCCAACTGTCTGCAAATAATTATTCAAATTATTTCCCTGCTGAAGGTTTGGTTATCTTGTTGTAAGGCTTGAATAAAAAGTCTTACTGTCAGTGGTGTCTGAGTTATCACTGCTGATCGAGTATTTTCGCCGTTTCTCTTCCATCTGTAAGAAAAGAAATTGAACATTACATCTGCTGTTCAAGAAACTAATTATGGCACCAAATCACTGTTATCTCAGAAAATCTATACACTGCATTAACCCAGCAGCACCAGTGAATACTTAGCCTAATGACAGTAAATTACTAAGGGTTCTTTTAAAAAATAAAATGTTTAGATGTAACATTATTTTGTATCTTGCTTTTAATTATGCAACATGTCTCATAAGTATAAATTTACTTGGTAAGTCCATGGAAATAATGCAACTAAAATGCTATCTTGCAACTTATTGTTCAAGTTCAACAGCCCAATGAATTAAGAGTTTGGGACAATCCATTTGAAAAGCATCTGAGGATAAAATTGCAATGGCATGGAAAATGGCATGAAACCAAAGTATAAAATGAGGATGGAAATGGTTTTATTTTGAAGCAGTTGCATTCATATATAAATGGGAAGGGAAAATGATGACTCGGACAAGTTTATTATGCTTATAACAAAATGCTGACCATTTTCCCTCCACAACAGATTGTTGTAAAAAATTTCCCAGAGCGGTTTGCTCCTTGCTAGGTTTTTGGTATGAAAGAGGTGACTCAACTAGATCCTGTTGCATTACTGTAACTATGTACACTGTAATGTGTATGTGACTGAGTTTAACTTTGTTTTACTTTAGTAACTTTTAGAGTGTACTTGTTCTATGTCAAATTCAAACCTTTATGTGTAATTCTGCTATGTTTACTATGTATGTTTATATATATACAGTTATTTCTAGAGTATGCTGACTTCTTCTGTGAAATCTACATGGCAAGCAAATTCACTAGAGGGCTAAATAAATAAATACTAAATAAATTTCTTTTTTGCAGCACTGGTGTTAATTACATTTTACCCAGCTAATGATGTTTATGAATACCAAGTAAGAAAATCATTTAATGATATGTCAGTAAGTGTAGTCGAACCTGTAGCAATAACTAGAACAAACAGAGGTTGTATTCTACAGGTTGCTTCCAATTGTATATTGGTAGATGTGAAAAAAAACAGCATGAAAAAGATTATGGGAAGATTTTACATACAATTTAAAATATAGGCATATTATTTGCATATATGAGTGAGTAATATGCCAAATGCAATGCTGCGTATCTGTAGCACCTATAGCAGTATCTTCCATGTTATAATAGAAGTGAGCAGATAAGTGTTAGTAAACATCATATATATCTCATCTGGTGCATATCAGATACAAGCTATCTAACTGTATACACAGCACAGAAATTGTGGGAAATCACTCCTAGAAGTTACAGATAGGGCACTATCTTTACAGATACCGTAGTTCTTGACTTACAACCATTTATGTAGTGACGGTTTGAAGTTACAACAGCACTGAAAAAAAGCGACTTATGACTGTTTTTCACATTCACAACCATTGCAGAGTTCCCCAGTCACATGATCAAAATTTGGATGCTTGGCAACTAGTTCATATTTACGATGGCTGCAGTGTTCTGAAGTCATGTGATCACTTTTTGCGACCTTCTGATAAGCAAAGTCAATGGGAAAGCCAGATTTACTTAAGAGATGTGTTACTCATTTAATAACTGCAGTGATTCACTTAACAACTGTGGTAAGAAAGATCGTAAAATCGGGCAAAATTCAGTTAACTGTCGCTTGGTAACAGACATTTTGGGCTCAATTGTCATAAGTCAAGGACTACCCATAATTAATTACTTTGGAGATTTTTTTCCTACTTTCCATGGAATCTGATAAAAAATACTGAAAGTAAAACAATATCAACAGTTCTGTGACAGCACAGAATCCTGAGTCCAAATTGTTCAGAAAAATACACAGGTAGTCTTCTGTTCAGTGACCAGTTACAAAACAGCATTTAACAAAGGGGACTCAAAAGAGGTCCCTGTAGTTACAGCCATTGCAGTTGACTGTAACTCAGGTACTTGGCAACTGACTTGCAAACACAACGCTGCAGTCATGTAATTGCCATTTGCAACCTGCACTGCCAGTTTCTGCCAAGGAAAATCAATGGAGAAGGCAGCAGATTATCACAAATGGCATTCATGTGACCACGGGACACTGAGATCGCAAGATTCACCAAATAACAGCGGCTGATACTGCTGGAACTCTGGCACTGTACAGTCGGCATAGTCATGTGATATTGTATCTTATGACCACAACAGTTAACACTTAACAGTGTTCCTGGTTCCAATTACCACCTGTTAGTTAGGATTCCCCGTAGTTATATTGGGCTTCATATGAAAGTGTGCAGATCTAATCATAGTAGTATCCTGCATAACAAAAATGGGGCAATTGCATTCTCTTTCCATATTCAGTAACCTAAACTACTCCAGTAGATCTGAAGGATACTCCCTTATTATCCAAAAACTAAGTATCAACATCCAAGAACAAAAGATCCAAGGCAAGTACAGGTAGTCCTCGATTTACAACAGTTCCTTTAGTGACCATTCCAAGTTACAACAGCACTGAAAAAAGGAACTTATGACCGTTTTTCACACGTACAACCATTGCGGCATCCCCATGCTCACATGATCAAAATTCAGATGCTTGGCAACCAGTTGTATTTATGTGATCACCTTTTGTGACCTTCTGACAAGCAAACTCAACGGGAAAACCAGATTAATTTAATAACCACATTACTAACTTAACAACTGCAGTGATTCACTTAACAACTGTGGCAGGAAAGATCAAAATTCACTTAACAAATGTCTCACTTAGCAACAGAAATTTTGCGCTCAACTGTGGTCACAATTGCATCCTTTCTAATTACATGCACCATATTAGCAGAGGTATACATATAGTTTTGTGGCTATTTTCATAGCTCTAATTTATAGGCATTATAAATGAAACATAAGATTTTAATAGCTGGTTGCCAATTTGCAACGAAGAGACAATATATGCAGCTTTATATATCCTGCAACAAAGAAAAATGAGGTGGCTGCAATTTCAACTTCTTCCTTCATCTCTTCCTTCATCCTATTTTTTCCACTAGCTGTGACAAGACTGGATCATAGTCTTGTTGTTCTTCCTCCTAATGTTTTCCTCCTGTCTCCCCAAGTGACAGATGCATGTATATGGGAGAGAAAATATCAGAATCTGTTTAGAAACAGGCAAAAGAAGATAAAATTATCTGTTTCCTCATTGCATGAAAAAAGTTATCTGCATCATCTTGGGGTCATAGTTTGACTACACCTTAAGTATTAAGAGATCATATATTTCCTTGGCGCGAGAAAAAGCCTTTGTTAACACACCTGCTTTACAAAAATTGAAGTGATGCAGGTGTGTTTAGCATGCAATTACAAAATTATCTCATAAAAGGAAACCACAAAGAATCTTAACACACTGGTCTGAGGTTCTCTAAGCTATCGCCAAATAGATACTGTTAACTTTCTCTAAGGCTGAGGGCAGAAAGAACAACCAAACTATGGAAAATAGTTTTGTTTGTGGTTTAATCACTAGAGCTATTAGGAGAAAATTGCACTTGATGACAAGACCACAGGATGCCATTATCCTTTGGAGGAGATGACAATCTGAAAAGGAATTCCCATAAATAGTAAATCATAAAACCTTAAGTACTGCTTTCATCTCCAACACATGTGCAATGTTTTAACATACCACTATGAATGATAATAACAGTGAACTAACATAAACATTTTTACTGACAATGCTGTGATAAAAAATTGCCCTGTCAAAACATGATTAAAATTACTTCTTGACAATATGGCTATATCAATACTTCTCTCCAGTAATTCAGAGGGAACAGATGTTATTAAACTAGCCTTGTACTTGACGGCTATTAGATTTCAGGGAGAGAAAAAGGTGCTGAAGATGGATTGAAGACAGTTTATAGAGCTGAAATTCCAACTGAACACAGTATTGATTTTTGCTGACTAGGTCAATGTAAAAACTCCAAAAGGACAAAGGTAAAAAAAAACAAAACTATAATAGGGTAATTCCTGTTTCTTTAAGCCAAGAACAGAAAAATATTTTAGCCGCGTTCTCGTGCTATCCTATATAATTCCCTTAGAATGCAGTGCCTGTGAGTTATATTTAATGGCATCCTGTCTAGATCTAAAATCAGGTTAAATGAAATATACCTATAAAATTCTACTGCACTGTTTTTCATCAACTTAAACCAACCATTTTGCTACTTACTACTACTTCTATCCTTTATTTTTTACACCTGCACCTATGTGCTCTTTCTCAAAAATAGAATTTGTGTGGGGCAAATTCATTTGAATGCAAGAAGCAGTTTCATCTAGTGAACTAAACTGAGTTCCATGAGAACATACTACTCTCTAAAATCTGTGTGCCAGCACAAGCTCACTAATCTGCGCAATAAATAAATAACTTGGCAGAGATTAGCGGGATTTTTTTATGAAGCTATATAATTTTTTTCCACTTGTAAAATGATGCTAAAAGTCTGGTGCTCATTTTTCTTTTACGTCAAGCTTCTCTCCTAGATAGGAGCTTGCAACATCTTACCTTGTAATTCTGTTTTCTCTCATCTGGTAGCTTTGAAGCTTCCAAAATTTTCAGACATGTTGGTGGGAATTTTGGGAATTGCATTTTTAACACACAAGGAAGGCACCATTTTGTGATAACACGTGGAATCAAAAAGGTCTTTGGAGTTCAACTATTTGTTTAATGCAGAACCCAAGAGGCAATTAGAGCAGTCTTTCTCAACCTGACGCTCTTCACACCTATCAGTGTTTCAACCTCAGATGAGCCATGCTGAACTATAGTATCTCTGAGAGATGGCCAGGGTCTGCTTAAATGCATGCAATGTAAAGAATCAATACAGGTAGTCCTCGACGTACAACCACAATTGAGCCCAAAATTTCTGTTGTTAAGTGAGACATTTGATAAGTGAGTTTTGCCCCATTTTACAGCATTTCTTGCCAGTCGTTAAGTGAATCAGTTGTTAAATTAGCAACATGGCTGTTAAGTGAATCTGGCTTCCCCATTGATTGCGCGTATCAAAAGGTTGCAAAAGGTGATCACATGACCTTGGGACACAGCATAAGAACAGTATGAACTTGGGACATACTGTTCATTCTTATGAACCAGTTGCCAACCATCTGAATTTTGATCACATGATCACAGGGCTGCTACAAAGTTTGTAAGTGTGAAAAATGCTCACTTTTTTTTAGTGCTATTGTAACTTTGAACGGTCACTAAATGAACTGTTGTAAGTCACGGACTATCTGTAATAAGAATTGTATTTTTTTTCTGAAAGAGATTTGCAACCAATTTTGCCTTTTAGGTGCATTATACATGAGAACTGTTGAGCAATTATCAGAATCTCTTTCATCATAATCCCATAACGTGGCAAATAATGGGGCAGAAACTAGTTCAATTATCCATTCAGAGCAGAGGAGCCATATAAATGGGAGATGCCCCCATGCTGGCAGCATCTTCCCATGGCGACATTACCAGCACATAATGTCACAAAACCTGGCAGTTAACTAAATTGCTACAAAGTGGGCTGAGGACTCTACTCTTCCATTACTTATCTCTCAAAGAAACCAATAAAGGAAAACCTTTGTAGCTCAGGGCTGAAATGAGGGGCCCTTGATGCTCTCTGAGCTTGGCTGTTTTGTTGTACATGTTTCATTACCCAAACTAGGTAACATCATCAGTGCTACGGTCATCACTAGCACTGATGATGTTACCTAATTTGGGTAATGAAGTATCTGCAAGAAAATGACCAAGTTCAGAGAGCACCAAGGACCCCCCTTCTCTCAAAGAAAGGAAGGGTGATTGTTTTTTCACAGAGTCGTCTGACAACCAATTGTATTGCTTCTTCTAGTTTCCCCTAAAAGAAATTCTGCCAGGCCTTGACAGTTACTTGTGGTTCTAGAGTCTTGAAATAACAACAATCTGCAGATTAGATTACTAGGTTTCCCCATCCAGCAGAGTAAGTGGCATTCTCTACATTCTTTGCACTGTTTCTCTGTTAGCCGTGTCATTCTCCCATGCAGAGAACAGGCAGGCTTACAAATCTCTCTGGTTTCTACAGATCACTCTGTGAATTAATATCACACTCTTAGTCCAACTTCTTGAATTTCAGTATCAACCACCCAGAGGCTTGCGGAAAGCCCATAAGTAAAGATGGTAACTACCGTATTTGTGCAATTGAGTCTTCCTGAATCTGGCACCTTTCAGATATGTTAGGAGTATATCTGGCCCTGTTGACTAGGCATTCTGGAACTTCCATATTATTTTTCTAAAATTCCAATTATTTGTATGTTGCCCAGTTAAACAAATCTAGGTAGCTTACCACAGCTATGCTAAAACAACTTTAAACCCTTTCAAAAATCTGTTTTCCATTAAAATTAACTTCCCTCAAAATCCTACAGAAGACAAGTTTTCACCAACGTCCTGAAAAATAAAGGGGTGCTACTCCTCTCAGGTAATAAGCTATTCTAAAGTGACATGAATGCCACTGAGAATGTATTTTCCAAGTTTGCACCATTTAATCTAAGATGGAGGACCAGCAGCAAGCAGTTTCCATCTGGATAAGGCAGTCCCAAAGATCGTAAGAGCTGAAGCCATATAAACTTTTAAAAGCAAACGATCAAAATTTTGAACTAGGTCCATTACCCTACTGGCAACCAGTGCAACTTTTGGAATATAGATGCTGAACTAACTACTGGTTAGCAAATGAGCAGTTGAATTCTGTGCCAGTTGCGGCTTCCAAGTCATCTTCAAAGATAACCACACCTAGAACAAATTACAATAGTTTGAAAGATCACTACCACAAATTACTGTCTTCAGGTCCAAGAACAAGTGCAACTGATGGATGTGCTGCTGCAGCTACCAAACGAGGCTCGTGGCTACAGCTCCTACCTGCAGTTCTAGCAGGAGGTCTGAGTCCAGGAGAACTTCCAAATTGCTCATCAGGCCCTTTTGGAAGACTATAACCTTATAAAGAACAATACACAAAGCTATCATGGAACCAGATATTTCCTTATATCGTGTTGTAATTTAGTCTTAGTTTATTTCACCCCATTAGACCTTTCACAACCTCCAGCACATTTCCTATTTGGTATAGACTCTAAATGTAAAATGAACCTCATCAACATATGGATATCAGGTTCCAAACTGAGGGGGTTTTACACAGATGTTTTTTAAAAAAAGACAAGGGAGAAGGCCATCACTGGAGGGGGGGACAACACACCATGGATGACTAAAGGCTTGATCTCTCCTGGCCTAATAACATTGATTGAGACACTTTGCTCAGGAGTCTGAACAAAAAAAAGTTAGAAAACGGTGACTCCGATCTCCATAACCTCACAGAAAATCCAGAGAGACCATGGCTGATGATTCTGAATGCTGCTGAAATATCTAACCAAATGAAGAGTGCAAATTCCTACATCAATCCAATGCGTGTTTACAATCACAATCTTTTTTTTAAAGTAGTTTATCATTTTAGGGGGCAAATTAGAGAGGCAGCAAAGTTATCAGTCATCAAATAATTTTCTCTGAAGTGCTTTGGCTATTAGCATCTCTCCTTCCTGTCTCTGGTGACTTATTTTGTGATTAAAGAAGGAAAAGCACATGCTGGGTTGTGCTGAAAAAGAAATAAAACAATTTTCCATTTGTTCTTCCTATTTATCTGGTTTTTAAAAAAGAATAGCCAGGAAAGAAATAGCAAACTCCAATGGCATTTTAGAAATCTTTGAATCACTAATTACCCTCTAGCAATCCATTTGGTTCTTATTTTCTCAACTGAAATTAGATGGACAGTTCAGCACTGCTTAGCGTTTATGTTAATAATATAGTACTTTCTAAAAAATTAAGGCTAATGTTTTCTTAGATAGGTAAAATATCATTAAAATGTTTTGCTAGTGGAAAAAAGGCTGCTGAGAGATTTGTTGCTTCCACAGGGAGTTCTCCTAAGGGCAGCATTCAAAAGATATTGTATAACTATTCCGTATTTCCCTTATTAATAGTTATTTTGGCAAGAAAGCAGTAGTACTGGTAAAAAAATATGTTCGGACCCTTCCCACCCACAAATTCTATAATTAGGCTAGACATGTCCAGAACAAGCTTTGTCCTAGACTTTCTTTAGTTATGTCATCAAATGTTTCCTCTACATTTTGGGAATCAAAAGCTAGAGCTCCTGGCTAAATTTGGATTCTGCCTCTAGTCTACAATTTACAGGTGAAATCTCTTTCCATCTGCAGCATGAAGTAAAACAGATCAAGCCCACGTTTATAACAATGGTGAATATAGTTCTCTTTCACAATTCAAGCAAAAGGACTCATGAGCCTATAAAAGTCTTGGAATTGGTACAACTTCCTTAAAAATACCCCACTGGGAAAAATATTTATTAAAATTATATTTTTAATAAAAGCAAAGAAGATTTCTAATCACGATTATGGTATTCCACTGGCAACCAACCAAATTCAGAATTCCTGGGGCAATCATGTCCATTAAATAACAACATATTTGTCCTTATGATAAAGGGCAAAAGAGGAAGACAGGCTAAAGGGTACCAGTGCTTTTTTGCATAGTCACTAAACTGCACACTCATGAAAGTTGTTCTCAGAAGAACCAGAATCATCCTGCATAGCAAAGCGAAAGGGAAGGAATTTGTTCCCACTGCGAATAAAAATCTTTACGGTACTTTTTTCTTCAAATGTCTCAGTGGAAGTCATTCCTTTATAGGATGGTGTAAAACATTTCCTCATATTTTAAAAAAATACAAACATGCCTTCTACTCTACTAGGGATCTTTGCACATTTCTCTTGTGAGAAAAAAAAATCTTGTAACCAGAACTCCAGCCTGTTCCTTTCTGCACCACCTGCCCTCATGCTACAAGTCAAAGAAACATACAGAATTAGCCAAGAACTTATATCTCATAGAAAGATATAACCATATGACAATTTTAAACAATAGTAAGATTACTTCAAACTTGCCCTATTCATTAGGATAGGGCATTACTTAGTAAACTGAACAGAGGCTGACATTCTCAGCTTTGCCCTCCACCATTAGTGACACTACTTATGATTGTTGTGCCTTCCTGGCAAAACTAGTGATGTATCTTGCTGCCACATGATCACACACAGATGATTATTGGTGAAAATTCACTGCTGGTTTCTGTATCTATGCCAAATGAAAGAATCAGAACTTGACTGGTTAACACCTGTGCCTTGCATGAAGAAAGGACTAGATTCAATCCATCATCTTCCAACAGGATTAAGGAAGACATTTGTCCAAAATTTCTGGAGGACCATGGTAGTCATTCTGTAGAAACAATCTGGAGGTTTATGTTCCGATATAATTTGAGCTCTCTTTCCATCTTACATCTTCAGCCCCCCAAAAATATTGTTTTTCATTTAATTTTCATCATTAACATGTTCCAAAGGTTAGACTGCATTTGTCTTAGTGTCTTGAAACTTAAGGTTTTCCAAATATTTAGAATGGTGACACCATTCCATGTAATATTCAAACTTCCACTTTATTTATAAGCCAAGTTGTGGAAAATCTATTTTTTAACAAATTGAGGAGACATTTGTCAAATTATCCCTAACAGAACACCAGCCGCCTTTGGACTGGAGTATTTAAAAACAAGAGCCAGATAATACTTTCTCTGGTAATTAGAAGAGGTTCAACAGAGGTGTAGCGAAAGCGAAGGAAGCAATACCCAAATGTACCCTGCAAAACTGATTGACTTGTCAGTATAAATTACATTTCAAGTGCTGGGGAAGTCCTAGACTAGCTACACATGTAGTTTAGAATTTAAATCCGAAGCAACAGAAGAACCACATAGAAAACTGGAGTGGCTTTATCATAATGGGATCCCAACTGCCTGTAGCCTGAAGTGGGAGCATACTCTGGTTGGGGGGGATGGAGAGCGTCAATAAATTCAGTGAAACAATGAATAAGATTCCTTCCACAGTCAGTCATAGAAATGCATTATTACAGCACTTTGCTGTTCCTGTCCTCTGAAGGGCCATAATGTAAACCAGGCACCTTGTTTACACAGTAGTTAATCCTTCAAAGAACAGGAAGAACAAGGCATATAAAAGTCTTTCCACTGCTAGGAATCTTATATCTTGTTTCAATATGCACGCACACACAGAGACCAATTCAACACTATATTAACAAAACAGCATTTACTAAAGCTTATGGATTATTATTTTTTATTTATTTCAGACAGACATCTAACCTTTTCATTGTACACTATTTATTGACCTGACCTCTATTTCGAAAATCCAAGGAAACTCCAACACTTCAGAATGGTGCAGTTTATGCAGTATGGATTACGAAAATGTGTATTGTATATTCAAATTTCCTGAAACCTCAGTGGAAATTGAAAACATAAGATCACTGTAAAGTAAAAGATTACTACTGAATGTTGAGGAAGTATTTCCTACAAAATCCATATGGTTCAATAAATGTTTCATGTGATGCTTGAATCTGATCCTGTATATTATTTCATCAGTTGGTCTTTATTAATATGATGCTTGCTATGTTTAATCTTGTTTTCAGTCTCTTTCACTCTTGGTTGCTTTTCACTCCATTTTTCTTTGGGGGAATTTTCAATTTTATGCCTGTTTATTTCAGCCTACAGCAGTTTCCAAGCTGAACAGCAGGCCCTCTGCTGGAGAATAATGAAAAGAGGAGAAAGAAACCCAGTAAAACTATTTATAAAATCTCTTACCATACCCAGACTTAGAAACTAATCTTCATGTTCAACAGGAGTTGTAAAAACATTGCAGCAATTAAGTAACTTGGAAATTAGAATTATTACTCAGGCAGTGAAAGAACAGGGTCAATAGAACAAGTTGATCAACTCCTCTCCACTGAGAAGACAGAGCCAGTAAACAAAACTTTCCTGCCTTCAGAGATGAATCATTGGGGCAGTCTTTGGCTCTTTCTTCAACTTTTTAATCCAACTTTTGTCAAAAGTGTTGATGAATAATAACAGCAATAATGAATAATGAAATACTGTTTTTTCCCCCAGAATCATTGGGCGTTTTGCGATCAGTATTCTCTCTGAATGTCCTCATTCAGCAGTACTTCCTAAAACATCTGTCTACAAATTAGATTAACTGGCAGAATGGAGGCCAATTCCTTTAACTTCTCTCTAGACAGCACAAAAGCACAAGGAAGACCCAGGATAATCCTGAACCTGGTAGCCCCAAACATTTTAAGTTTGAATCCTCGTCCCTAATAAAGGGATTTATCAACAAGCACGAAGCCTAAATGTGGTTAGACATACTCTTCCCTTGGTTATTTCTTGCCCTGATCACAGAAAGAATCTTGTTTTTTCCCCATTGGATTGCTGAATAAACTGCTAGTAGAAAAACTGGACAAGCTCTGTCACAAAACTAAGAAACCTGGTGTTCAATGTACCAGGAAAGTTCTCTTCTTTGTTTTCTTGATACCCTTAGTTTTACCAACTGTCCCAGTGGGATTTCCAATACCTTAAGAGTAGGGAAAACTCTGTTTTCTGATAAAGCTTCAGAAAACTCTCTTCCCCTCTCCTCCCACATTTGTCTGCTTCAGACATTCTTCATCCAGTTATTCTTGTTTAGATCTTACTCAGTAACACAGAAAAAGTAGGTAACTGCTCAGAGGATTTCGCAGGTCCCCTTCCTCTTCCCTACAAGCTCTGAGCAGGAAAGGTGATTGGCCTATACTGAGGAGAAAGGAACACCAAATCAGTGTAAAGAATCTCTTATGAAAATTGCTTAGAATGTCAGAATTCAATGTAGAACAGCCGTTTTCGAACTCATCTACTTCACTAATATTGCTGAAATGCAAGTTTTAATGCAAAAAATTATCATTAATATGCCAGCTTTTAAGATCAATTACGGAATCCCAAAGGAATTTATAAGGCTTGGAAAATCAGCCTAAAAAAGAAGCACAAAGTGAGTTCCATCACAGGAGACATTTACACAGGCCTGAATTCCTGCTCCACTTGTCATTCAGCTTGAAGCCACAAGATGTGGGCTATTTAGTTCTACTGGAGCAGAATCTAATTCTGCTGAGTGGGCAGATTAAAAGGTATTAACCTGGTGGAGGTTCCAAGCTTAGTCCTGGCACCTCCTCTCACAATAGCTGGTGGTCATAAATGGCTTCTCCTTTTGCCTTGGGCCCAGGATAGCAGCTGCTAGCCAGGGAAAGCAGTATTGAATTTGCTGTTGTTTTGATCCACAAATACTTCAGGCTCAGAATTAGAAGTGATGAACAATCTGGGGAAGGAGCCAGAATGCCAGCAATGTCTTGCTTTTGTAGAAGCACCTTAATCTGATTGACCACCCCCATCCCTGAAATAGAAGAAGAAAAATTGTCTGCTGGAAAACTGAAGTACAGTATTGAAGTGTTTCATGTGGAGAACATACAATAATCTCTTCTACACAGGAACTGGTGAGAAAGAACTCTTTAAGTCAAGAATGGGAGAATCTCCTTTAACTGGGGGTTTGTCCCCACCTTCCTTGGGAGCTCTCATTAGAAGGAAAACTCCTTTGTTTGGTGGACCCGCTTCTCTTTTTTTAAACCGGGAATGATGGAAGATGCATTAAGGACAATCACTGAGTCCCAGCGGCTACATTTTAGAAACAGATAATGTACCTGTAGATTCTATGAGCAGTTTGCAAATCCCTTCAGAAGATGACTAACACCTGCTCTGGGTTCATACCGCACATAATTTTAAAATAATTAGCTGGGTTTAAATGTCAATCATTAAGGCAGACTAGCCCCAAACCTACTCCTTCAGGCAGAGCAGAAAATTAGTGTTCCCAGTCTATTTAAGGGGAGCAGGGAAATTATTATGAAAATGATAACATTTTCATTTAACAACTTAGATATGACAGCCTATTATTAACATTCATGCCTTTCAAATAGCTACGGTATTACCTGTATCAACAATTCTTTCTATCTAGTGAGATGGCCCTATTTTGTTGGAAGTATTGATTACCTATCTTTTATTTTAATAGAGTTTTGGGCCCTGGTCAAGGATCTTCTGAATAATAAACTATTTCTACATTTAGATCCATTTACACCTTATCTATAGCTTCTGCCTCATTTAAACAAAGTATTTTGAATAAATATGCCCAAATTACTTTGCACTTGACAGAAATAATTTAGTTCCTGTTATGCAAAGAAGATTACTGCTTAAGTGGACATCATAGTAAACACTGAAAAGGAAGCAGTGTCTTAAGGAACAGACACCTTCTAGTTGTTAAGAGTTCCTTCAAATCTTCTACTTTTTTTCTCATTTTATTCTAGGCTGTTGGTTATTGCTGATCTCACGAGATCAGTCCTTTAGAAAAAAAGGACTTAAACATTTGTCTATTGGGCCTAACCTCAAAGAAGAGAAGCTCATTCCTACCAGGATCAACACCTATCAATCATAATATTTCATAGTAACTTCACATTAATATCTAATGATTTATAATATTTCTATGGGGATAGTGTCCATGATAAGTTATACATAAAAGGACATGTATCAAATTTGCTATTATCTTTATTTTCCTTAAAACTCAAAGGAAATCCCTTTCATCTCTTCGTTTTTAAAAGTGAACATTGGCTATATAAGCAGCTAACATATTTTATCATGCAGAAGAGGTGCATCTCTGAAAACCAAATATAACCAATTCACTTTCATTTTATAGATTAATGTATTTAACCTTTGTACATATGCACACATGAGCACTGTAAAAGTTCATTTAGAATCCTGGAAATTGATGTTTTTACTTTTAAGGCAATTTTTACTGATTGCTGATAGGGAAAAAGCCCTCTCTGCCACAAAACCATGCTCAAGAAAAGATTTCAATTTGTTTTCCAATTCATATGTTTACAATTTTTATCTTCAGTATCACACTTAGACATTATACAGATGAAGGTAACAACTCAGAATAAGAATATATTATATAATGCCATGTCAATCAGCTGTGTATGGATACTTCATGGAAATGAAAGGCAAATTACAATCAGTTTGTATAACTAACACATGGTGATGAACTGCACACCACAATTTCAAATATATGTGAGAGAAAGCTTTGGTGTTGGACAAGTTAATCTGTTGTAAAAGGCTTAAATTAATAAATATATATACATCTGAATATCATGTCACTCATGTTTTATATCTACCAATAAAATAGATATGAATATATCAGACAGCAGCAACAAATTAAACACTACTTGAATAGTTGGAGAGGTTCCCATAGGACTGAAACTCTTCAACTTTAATATCATGTACCATATTATAATTCTGGATATACATAGCTCTGGTCTGCTAAAGCAGGGGTCCTCTAACTCTCAGGCTGCAGCCCATTTGGAACTGGGCTATGCAAACAGCGGGCAAGCGGATGCGTGCACACAGCTCCAGTTCCACAAGTGGCATGCACTTGCGCACGAAGCTTCATTTGCCTAAAGGGTGGGTGCTCGAGCTCATGCACAAAACTCCATTCGCCGCTCACACAAATGGAGTTGTGCGCCTGCCACTCACACAGAATCATCCCATTTCCTCCCCTCCCCCTGGTCTGCCAAGCCGGAAAGGTTAGGGACCACTGTGCTAAAGAACCCCATTCTAACAGAAAAATACTATACCTCAGAGCCAGATCACCTTGCCATGAACATTTTATGCATTCCAATACCACTAAGTGCTGCATCTTTCACTTTTTACACATTGCTTCCAATATCTCTAAGAATTCTAGATTTCAATTTGCATTTAAACCTGATTTTGTCAATAAAACATGAGAGAGAAAAAAGGACCAGGAGACAGTAAACCAATGAATTCAGCTCAGTGTCACAGAAGTGTTTATTGTATCATCATCAACCGTATCATTCTTCTGGACTGAGTGGAAGACACTGAATTATAGTAATTTCAGTCACATTCACGTGACTTTTTACATTATATGGTCCATCTTGTTTCCTGTATTATTTACGTTTAATATTTGATGACAGGAAGTTCTGCATTTCTTCTTTCCTCCATTTAGCAAAAGGAATGACAGAGGCAATATTTGTAACAGCAATAGATTGTACAGTGTAAGGGCCTAAAAGCTGAATCCTGGCCAGATTTCCAAAATTTGATTACATATATATATAGACTCAGAGCGGATACTATATAGCCTCTACATGTTGATGAGCTAGTACAATTCCAAGGAACTTCAGTCTGCACGGTCAGAACAGAGAACTTATAACTTGGAATAACTTTATCGTCACTTTGAATGTACACTAATGAAATTTTGTTGTATATAGCTCTCAAAGGATCACCACCTCCAATATACACTGCAAAAACATGACAAAATAAATAAATACAAAATTATGCATATACCCACATATATTATATGACACAGAGAAACAACACAGTCTAGGGCATCAGGGAGTAGCTTCTAGAAGACCACACATTTAATTGGTAACATGGAACCTCAAAAATTAGTTACGATTTACGTTATCTTGAAGAATTAAGTTTGTAGTTTAGGAGTTCCAAATGACCCCAGTTGCAAGATAACTTGACCACATAACTTGACCTGTATTGCATTGGATGTGGAGCTGCTGTGGAAATGTTTCCTAATTGTTAGTTCAAATGCAGGTGGAAGACTGCAAATTTGGTCAGACCTTCCAGATCTGGCAATAGTAAGTGCATCTTGCCATGCCTTCAACTTCAGGATAGTTTCTGAACAAAACAAGTGACAGGGTTGACCTTTTCAGGCACAAATGACATGATGGCTGGCTCACATGAACCTCTCCCAAAGTTGTTTGCCATCTCAAAACCTTTTTCAAGTGCTCTCTGATGAATATAGACAGGCAGTAACTGGAGGGTCTTCTCTATTGTGGCGTCTTGCATTTGGACTGGTTCTTCTCAGGTAGGTTCAGTTTGAGAATTGGCCAACCTGATTTCAGTATCACACTAAGTCTTTCTACTTGCTTATTTTTTTAGTCTATCAGCTAGTTGGTTTTAATCTGGTAGTTTTTAATATACTCCACGGTTTTTGCAGTTTCATTTTATAGTCTTCTGCTGTATTGTGTTATGCAATTATATTTATGTTTTTATCATTGTTGAATTTGTTTTATGATTTCCAAAGCTACCCTGAGATTTCAATGCCTGCAAGGAAGCATATAAATCTTTACATGAATAATGAAACATGGGATGAAAATGTCATTCTGAGAGATATAGTTTGACATCATTCAGCAATCTATAATCTCTTTTTAGAGCTTCCCATGTTAATCCCAGAAGCCATACACCTTCCAACTAAAATCAAGAATTTTTGCTAACTAAAGAACAGCTGCTAGAGAGATTTGCTTTCATTTACCTAACCATCCTAGGGAAAACTACAAAGAATTAACATAAGAATGTACAATAAAGCATCTTCCAGAGGTTACAACCAGATCAGACTCAAATTATTCTTCTTTCCACCATTATGCGAAGACCTAGATATCAGGAGAAGCTCCAATGCTGCAAAAGGTAGAAGGAAAGAAGACGATGACCAACAGCAAAGTTGGATAGACTAAATTACAATGGTCATGAGTGCACTGTTGGAAGACCTGAAAGACCTGGTATATAGGGATGAATTGTCATGGAGAACTAAGGCTCAACCACAACTTGATAGTACATAATCAAATATGGTATAACCACTGTATCCCAAATCTTCAGTATATTAAATATGGGTCATGGGAATTAAGGTTGTAGTAAAATATGGATGATAAAATATTGCTCAGTTCAGCTTTAATGGATTCTGACGTTATAAGATTTAGCAATAGCATGCTTTGTTTTTATTGAGGAATTAATGCATATTGATTGCTATGATTTTTTTATAGTGCTATAGCAATGCTTGATATTTTGGTTCTATGAAGAACCTCTAATCTAACTTTCCCCAACCTGGCATTCTCCAGGATTCTAGAATCTAGATGGATTCTAACTTCCAGAATTTCCAATCAGTATGCCTTTAAAGGGAATTTTCTCACTACATCTAGGGCACCAAACTGGGGAATTCTGTTTTAATCTTTCTGAAATATAAAACAAGTTGTTTTGGTGACTTCAATAGCAAAGATATTTTCTGTATCTATCAGACACCTATATTTATGATTCTAATTCCTTTTTTGCATTTTTAACCTTTATTTTTCTTAATTCTCTGACAAATCAGAAACTTATTAATAAGTAAAAACATAAATGATTAAGATACGGGGAGATAGAAGCATTACTGACCGTGTTTTAATTAGAATACCAATGAATAAATATAACTATGACAAGCTTAGCTCACTATACAGAAAGTAACCATGCCACTTTGGAAAGTGACTGATAGCAAAGGAGGGTCAAGTACTACATTTATTACCAAGAGTGCAAATTTTCGATTACTTAGTAAAGATTTTCAAAGATGGTGAACTTCACTATATTAGCAATGAGAAAAGAATATTTTCTGCTTCTATGCACAACTTTTAGCTGAAGAGGCCACCTATTCTTAAAGGTTAGCTCAAGCACAGTATTGCTACTAGTAACTTCCTATTCTCCTCAATATTTATGCAGTTACTCTACAGGTGTCTGACTATTTATGTTGGTATCCATCTTGACTCGGGAATAGGCAAGGTTGTTGGACAGGTAGACATATATCATAGTCAAATGGCTATGATAGACATGATGTGCAGTATTAATATAGGTCAAATAGTAATCCACTTAGTCTTTCAGCTTCTTACCACCTTACTATAATTTATTTTTCTTGGCACATAAGCTCAGTCTCAAACTAAGTACCGAGATGCACCCATCCATCATTTTTTTTTTAAATCTAAGAATATCTAAAGAGCTTATAAGATGACGACAAAGTTATCGGAAAGAAAATTGATACAGTATACTAAGATATCAACCTCTCATTACCAAAACATTCCATTTTCTTTTTTTCTATTATTCTATGTTAACGCTATAAATTTTAATGAAAAATGTGGATTGCTATCAAAGGAATACCTGTATCCTGTTCCTATTTCATTCATTTTAACTTCATACCAAAAAAAAAGAAAGAAACTAAAGCTAACTTTTAGTTCCAAGAGACATGCCACATTGACTAACAAGAACTTTAAGAGGTATCATGGATTAAGATCACGGATTTGACCAAAGTCAAAAGAAGGCATGTTTTCTACATTTTTCATAGGCATATAGACAAGACAGTTTCAACAGGTGCAACTTTTCTCATTGTTGTATAAATGGTAAAATTCCTTTGTGTTCTCTATACCAAAGTATCATAATAAGATGATTAGTTACTATCTTAAGATACATTCTAGTGATAATCTTATGAAACAAAATGAATGAATAAAACTAGGTTCTAAGAAGGAAGTTTTTCTTCTTGGTTTTAAATGATTTGATTATCAAAATTCAAGTTGAACTATCTTATGGAAGTGGAAGAGCAAAACTGACATCTTTACACACTTTTCCATTAAGTATCAATTATGCTTTCACCTGAGTACTCAGCAAGCGTTTAAAAGTCAAGAATTCTTAGCACCAATGATAGGCTGAGCGAATACTACTGTATTCAATTAACAACCAAAAGCCTTAACTTTTAAGTCTGGTCTTATTTTTGGTGAGTTTGGTGTTATTTTTCAGTAGGCATTAAGGTTAGTGACTCCTGAAGAATAATCTTTTTTTTTTTCTAACCATAGGCTATTGTGCATAAGATTAAGATCATTATTAATAAATGATCATGATTTGATTTGAATGAGTACATTCAAAGTTTGACTTTTTAAAAATCTGGTTAAGGACATATTCAATCTCCAGAGACTCAAACTTCAATTTTCATAAACTAATTTCAATATATAGTTGTGCTGGTTTGAAATATTATTAAATTAAGAATTGTCTATTTCACTTAATATCTTGATAAAGTAAGAAGGACACTTGTTGTGTATAATATTTTAAAATTTTCAAGAATAAAAAGGGATGAATTCATACTCAGACATAACAACAACAACAGAACTGTGGCAAATGAAAGGAAAGCTAGTACTACTAATAATAGGTGCCTTGCTACAATCTCACATCATTTGGAGCACTACGTGAACACCTTCAGTATTGCCAAAAATCACCATGAGTCTATTGCAAGACAGTTTTACTTGGAACAGCTTACATCCTGCAACAATACCTTTAACACCATCTAATAGCAACATCTGCCTATCCCAGATCCTTGAGAAGGACTTTTGACAGGTGGATAATAATTCCAAATGTAACCAAACCTCTGGCTGACCCTGTGACCAACCATGATAATAACACCATCAAATAATGTAAAGAAAGAGTTTCTGGATACTGTTGAGTTTTTTTCCAGTAAAAAAGTTTTATTAATTAAACTCTGAAGTAAGGAAGGAAAGTAAAAGCCTGAAATGAAAGCAATGCTTGAGAAAAGCAGGGATAATACAGTCTCATTCCGAGGAATGAGGAACCAGTATACGGTAGGGAAAAGATAACTGAAGAAAGCTAGCTGAGAGACAGATGGACACAGGTAAGAAATTATTTTAGAATCATTTCTACATAATGAAACAATCCACTAAGCAATATGTTATACTCCTATTCAAATATTCATAGTTCCTTGAAAAGAATGGGAAAATGTATGAGTAATCAAAGGGGGGGAGGGCATTAAGAATATGCAGGGCTGCCCAGTGAGTGCCAGTGTGCTGCTCTAAAGTCCACTGTACTAGAATAGAAAGTATTATTGGAGCATCAAGAAGGGCTTAAGCTATCATCAGAGATTAGAAATGAGTCCCACTGGGAAGACAGCACTAAGCGAGAATGTGAGTATTTCTGTGAGATTTAAAAACAACACTGAATGGTGACAAAAAATAAGTGGGTAGAAAGAAGTTTCTGGAAGGAAGGTTCAAGAATTCAGAAAGAGGGCAAGAAGTGCAGCTGAAAAGAAGTTGACACGAAGTGTTGGGGAGGGGGGACAGAACAGAAGGAAATACTGGAAAGAAGGTTATTAAATGATAAACTGGATAAGCAGGTGGGTTTTGCTAAGAAGGGATAATACTCTTAAAAAGCGATTCAATTTGGGACTAATCTGATTGGGAATTATAAAAGGCAAAAGGTGTATTGGGGAAGGTGCAGATGAAAGCATGGGACTATATACACACACACCTTCACTCTAATCATCCTTCAGTCATCCCACATCAGAAATGTGACTGAGGAGAGGAGGGGCGCCCGAGGCAGGACTCATGATTTGGGAGTCAAGTTGAACCCTAACCCTTAAAAAGGGACCATCTCCTCTTTTTTGGCAGCAGGGAGCCTAAAGCAAAAGGCTGCCCACCCCTACAAAAAACGGCAGGGAGGGAAGAGGAGGAAAGAGGGATGGCGGCATGAGACAACAGCAGAGCAGCAAAGACGAGCAGCTTTCGGAAGGAATGCCTACCGCAGGCAAAGTGCAAGCCTGTGAGGGAATGCAGGGAAGGGGGCAGGCAAACCGGGTGGAAGAAAACGCCTCCGAGAAGGGAGGAAAGAGCAGTCCGCGTATCCGCGGGCGGGCATAGAGGGGCGGGAGCGATTCGGTAGCAGAAGATGCAAAAGATGAGACGCCCCCGAGCAGCCCGTTGGGAGCAGGGAGAGTTTGAGAAGGTAAACAACAGCCACGCCCCCTACAGTCCTCAGCTCCACCGCGCAGCTCAATCGCAGCCGCTGCCTGTACATTTCCATTCCCGAATCTCTCTGGATCCCCCAGCGGCGTGACTCTCGTCCTCGCTCCCTCCCTTTCCTTCCCCACCCCCTCCAACACCACGCAGCTAGCCATCCTTCGCTAGGCTACGCCGCGGCTGCAAAAGCCATCAGCGTCCCAGAGAAGCTGATGCCATTCAAAGCCCCGTGGGGCTCTCCCACCCTAGCCGAAGACTGCGCTGCTTCTTCTGCCTGCCTCCTGGGCACATTGTTTATGTCTGTTGCAGGAGCTTGGCAGGAACCCCATAACCTCAGCACGTGAGAGGAGCCGATCATGTGGGTGCACCAGCTTCAAGACAGGCAAATGCTCCAAAACGTGCTGCGTCTCAACAAAAATGAAACTCCCGTCTCCTAATTGCCGCGCGATCCCCTTTTGCACGACTTGACACACATACACACGCCCCCCCTCGTAATTCCCCACAAGCAACGCACATTGTTTTTTACCCTCCAACCTCCCCAGTCCTGGGTTCATATTCTGCAACCCTATTTTTCCTCTCGGTGTCCTCTCTTCCCCCGCCCTCCCCCCTCCCCAAGGTCCAACACCACCTGACGAAATTGAGCTTGATACCCTTGACCTAAGGAGTTTGGGCAGGAGAAGAAGTGGCTTCTCCCCCTCCCCCTCCCCCTTCTCCCCCTCCTCTTCTTCTTCGTCCTCCTCT
>JANHFL010001474.1:396075-406321 GCA_032468155.1 Oxyrhabdium leporinum
GCAGCTCTTGCAGCTTTGACTTTAGCCTTGCTGTTTGCAATTTGAGTCCATTCCGTTGAAAACTTCCCTGTTAGTCCTCCTGCCTCTTGGCCTTTGCTCCTTTCTCGACAATAAAATGAGGCATATTGTGAAAACAAAGCAGATAAAGATCCTTATGGTATTGCTATCCGAAATTCTATTAGTCAGTGTAACCTAGGATTTTGGTTTTAATTGAGGCAAGCTTCCTCTCAAACAACTGATGTTGTGGGGTCGCTGGATAATGCTTCTCACACTAATAATAGCCATTAACAGGAGTATCTGCAGAAAGAGGGTAAGCATGGAATCCATTACCTTGTGATCAAAGCCCCACCTTTTTTATATGCATCATGACATGTAAAAACAGGTAGGGGCTTTGATTACATGATTATGGCCACCATCCTGGCATTTGGTGGTTGTTTTTTTTACCTCCTTCCTGTGGACACCCTTTATCGCAGATATTGAAACACAAATTTAAACTACAGTATATAATGATGCCTCAAAATGTCTAAAGAAAATTGTCAACATATTTGGAGGTCACAAGAATAGGGAAAATATTTTAATCAAATTTGGCTTGGAGATGAGTAGATCCAAATGTTAAAACATAGGTTTCCCTCAAATAGGACATTGAACAAATATTAAGTATAGCACGCTGCCATGTTTGTTGTTCAGTCAATGCACTGTACACATAGATCAGATCTGTTGCTAGGAGTTGAAAATGACTTGCCACATCATCATCATCATATGTTCAAGCTTCTGTCATATTTCCTAGTTTAGTGGCCTTACATGTATTATGTGTATATGTTTCCTTCTCTTTTGTCATGCTCTCATCTTAGGCTAGATAAATAATAAATAGTGATCTGCCACTCCCATCATTCAACCAGCTATCCTGAGTGAGGACAATGAAAGTTACGTCATTGTAACTTCTATTGTTACATCAAGTTACAGGAACATCTTGTGGACAATTGCTGAAGGAAGACTATTTTGGTTGCTGAATATATGTTTTGCATACCCCAGGATGTTATCCAGAGAATAAATGTCCATATTTTGCTTTGACTCCTTACTTGCTTTGAATTAGCAGGCCCTATTTTTTATTAAGGATGAAGAGTTTATCACTCATACAGATTACTTCTGAAATACATCTCCCAATATGGCAAGTGAGATACAAGCATAAAAAGCAATAGTGAAGCATTTTTATCCCATTTTTATTATTTTGTAAGTAACTCAAGATGGCAAACATACATACCTAATATTCCTTCTTCCTCCTATTTCCCTGCAACAACCACCTTGTGAGGTTAGGTTGGCCTAAGAAAGAATGATTGGCCTAACAATACCCACTTCATCTCCATGCCTAAGTTGAGATTAAAACTCCTCATTTCCAGCCTGTAGACTAGAGTTTTTCCTTGTGGAGTCCATTTCCTAATCTGGACTATTCCATCCTGGAAAGAGCGCCATCCAGGTACAGGAGGATTCTTCTTCTAAGTGGACTTTTTTTTTAAAGGGAAACTCCATTCTTGTTGTGTTTTTGTCTTTTTGCTACTCCTGTCATAGGATGAGCTGCAACTTCTCTTCCTGGGCTGGCAGGAAGCTAGGTGAACACAGCCCCAATCCTAAAGGAATTAGAGATTTAGGGAAAATATAGCAATTGAAGGAATATTAGAGCAACCTGTGGACTTTAGTTTAGATAAATGGCAAATAGAAAATGGAACCTCCTACAAAATGGATATAAAGTAGAATAACAACACATTTTTAAACCCCTTTTCAGATGCCCATAGCAATTGTTATAGTTTATAGAATACACGGTACTTTTCTCCTTGTAAATCTTATTCTAATTCATTTATGGAGATTCCCAATCATCAAAATCATGGTTGTCCCAAAGGTGCTTTTCAAAAGGCACCTGGACCTCCTTGGTTTTTTTCTTTGAAACATTTCTCGTCCAAGAAGCTTCTTTAGTTCTAACTGAAATGTTTTCAAGGGAAAAACCAAGAAATTCCAGTTGCCTTTTCAAAAGCACCTTTGAGACTTGTTCTAATTCCTTGATTCATCTAATATTTCTATAAAATGAGTTAAGCAAGTAACCTGAAGCAATGTCTTTTACAACCCAACAAACCTTCAATTCTGTTTCAGTTATAGGATTCATATATCACTATGTCAAACGTTTTAATTTATGGTTTGTAAGCCACACCTATTTCACACAGAAATGCTAAGCCATACTAGCTGGGTTCACATGTCACGCTAAGTCCAAAACAAAACACAAAACATCATAGTTTAATGCAATATACTGAGGATGATAAGTGGTTCAAAAATGTGCAAAGTAATCAATCAATAAATAAGTGTGAATCTTTATAGTGTCTCAAAAAGGAAAGCAGTGGTCATTAGCATTCTGGTTACGGGTTGGTGATGGACATCAATTTTTTCTCCTGCTTTTCCTGTCTCGGGATCAAAGTCTTGCTTCTGCTTTTTTACTCTGTATCCACTGGAAAAGCAAAGGGGGCAGAGATTCTTTATAAAACAGTACAAGAAGAACATAAATATTTTCAGAACAAAGATTGTTCTGAAACTCTCATCATATATTCAGTCTATGTGTATGTGTTCATAAACCCTATAAATCTTCAGAGACATCTTGTCAAAGAAACTGAATCTACGGTAAACACTGATAAGCCTGAAACCTCTGACCCTTTAGAAATGAAGTGTGCATGCATAACTATCATCAAAATTCAGTTTCTTTCTCTTGTAACCTTTTTTTAATATCCTGAAATTTGGCTATATTGTTTATAAAGAGAATTTCCTGTGAAAATCTAATCTTACAAACTATCCCTTTTATTTCAAGAATCTTCACTGATTTAAATTCCATATTTCTGGTTTTGGGGCAGGTGAATTCCTATTTTTCTGAAGCTGAGGCAAAAGGAGAGATCGTTGGTAGAAGAGATAAGGACTCTCCAGATGAATAGACAAGTAGGTTTCCAGAGGTTTAACTTGATATATGACAGATTACTATAATTCTTCCTTTTACGTAGTATTCTTTAGAATATATGAGTCCACCTGATTGGAATTTCACGCTCTCTCGATTCTGAGAGCTATCCATAGGCTCCTGGATTTTGTTCAGACCTAAGGTAGTCATTTACCTTATTATTCCTATTTTCTCACAAGCACTGATTCTTATATGTACAAAATATAAATGCCAACAATAAACCTTTTACTTATCTGAGAAGGAGTATGAATTAGAATCTCTGGAATAAATAACTGGGTCACAAATAAGCAGCTATCAGAGAACTTTTCCTTTAGCCCTTCTAAGTTCATCTACTTCATTATTTGGAAAATGTTCCTGTTTTGCCAGTAGAAAGCAACAATGGTGTGCAGACTTTACTAGGAATTATAAAGGACTTTTCTATTTACTAAAGTCAGAAAGGCAAAACAATTTTGCAGTTGGAAGAAATATAATTTCAGGGGATGAAGGCCACTCTTTTGTTTAATTGACGTTTATTAAGTCCATACCCCTTGTTCTGTTTGTTTATTGGTAAGATATGTAGCCTTTGCATGATCAAGACACAATTGAAATTACCACATGTTATGTATAAAGAGTTAATCTTTTATTAGGTATTTAGGTAGTCTGATTTCAATACTAATCCATATGCAATGTTTTGAGGTAGATAATTATAATAAGTAGCATTAGAAACAGACCACCTAAATAGTATTAGAAATTATTTCAGACCAATTTCTTGGGAGAAATTTTGTTAATTATTAATATTATAAGCAAGACATGTTGGGAGGCAGAGAAAGAAACCATGTCAGCTTTCATATTCTGGGATCAATTACTCAAATGGCTTACTGACCAAGAAGTTTTCTGTATTGCATTTACATAGTTGATAGTAACAGCAGAAGCCCAAGAAACAGAATAATATTGAGGAGAAAAGAAGGAAACTACAAAGCAAATAGACGATAATGTGGGCACCAAAAAGGTTATTGCTAAGGCATGACTGAGGGGCTCAGAGAAAAGAACATTCTATCTTTGCTTGAGCGCCATGGATGTCCTCAGAAGTCCTGAATAATTATTACACAACATGGGAACAAGAAGATCTTATCCACTTGGAGTGCTGTTCTACTTTCTCCCTAGATATTTCTTTTATTTATGATTATATTTTTATCCCATCTTTCTTGTAAGAGTTCAAACAAGTGCACATGATGGAGGCTCCCCTTTATTTGGTCTTCTCTGCAACAGTCCTGTGAGGTAGATGGCTTGAGGGATGGTAACTGGTTCAAAATCAGGCTAGTAGAGTAGAGGTTGAATAATCCAACACTTCAACTACCACAGCTACTTTGGTGATCCACTTCAAAACTATGCCTAACTTAAGATCACTGCAAGGATTAGTTCTGTCAATAGGTTAAGCCAGGGGTATCAAATTTGCATCGTCACGGTGGTGTCACATGATGTATCGGGACTTTTTCCCCCTTTGCTAAACCAGGCAGGGGCGGGGCCAGCATGTGACACATCCGGCCCACAGGCCGCGAGTTTGACACCCCTGGGTTAAGCAATAGGAAGCGAAAATCAAACAATAGAGTTGGCTGCCAGATATGGCCTGCTCTGTGCCCTATAAACTAGCTTAATGTTTGTCCCATCACTAATGTTGGGGGGAAATCTAGTCAATTTATGTTCCTGGAACAGGAAAAGGCATAGTTTTGTTTGGGAGTGTTCTTCTGTTTTATAAACAGAGAATATACCTGCGTAATAGGAAAGAATAATCAGGTAAGCTTCTTCCCGAAACACACATGTGGCCTGTTTTAACACACAATACTAAAGATTCAGCCTCGCTAAGATGTAACTTTAGCCTCAATGTGAAGTGTTCATTTTTATTTCAACTTTAGTATGTTGGATGAACCACATGAAGGTGCAAAAAAATAGTATAAAATACTTCTTGTCACAAGCACAAAGAAGTAGAGCATTCTTTTAAAGGAATAATTTAAAAATACATACATACAGTAGAAACAAAGGTGGTTAAAAGCTTCACATTAAAGGGAATGCTGATTTTTGTCAACAATCCTGTCAAAAGTTTGTTTTTGCTGTTACGTTAAACTACTGAATTTGTTAACCTTTTGCAGATCATTTACTTATTAAAAGAACTTCCTGCTGGCATATAAGATTTTCCCCATTGTCATTCTTTCCATTCACTACCCACAGATTCTTTCATACTTAGATCCCAAAGATGCTTTTGGAGACAAATGTCTTAGTAGAGTGAGAAAACTACTTAACATTTCTACCACCTAGCCAAGAACATTTAACAAAAACAAACCATACTAAAGCATGCAAATGTTTCAATGACAAATAGTGTGATGATGCTTCTACTTACATCAAAATTAGCAATTTATCTTTCTTTTATTAGAACAAACCTTTATAACAACACTGAATTTTTTGAACATATCCAGAAGTTCATCTCCTATCATTCCAGGATGGTCTATTGTCCCAGTATAATATGCATGGTTTATACTAATGTTTTGTTCCAACTTAATTACAGATAATTCTTCCTGGAGATGTGCTAGTATTAACTGATTGTTACAGTTTAGATACTGCATGGATTAACGGAAGGGAAGAGAAGGGAGGGGAGGGGAAGGGAAGGAAGTGAGCCCCACAATGCCCTATTCGGACTCATTGGTAAACATTCACTCAAAAGCATGACAGAAATGTATGAAAGAAATACTAGAGCAGGAGTCCTGGAGAATAAAATTGTGGCATCCTGGGGAATAAAATTTATATCCAGCTTTGCTGAGATGATTTTCAGTTTATATAATTCAAACCTAAGATCAACAACCAGAAAAATCGCAAAAAAACAGCATGTATCCTGCTGTTTGTTACTGGGACAAAAACAGCACGGTATTGTACCCTTCCTCCCAATGAATAATTTAACAAGACATAATGGTTCTGGTAGGCCTAAGAAGGCCAAAGGATGCCCCACGGAGGACTGTCATCAGTTGTGACATCTTTTTGCCATCCTTCTTTTTAAATGTAGAAGTTATTTATATATGTTCAGGTATTTCATTAGTTTGGGCTTGTGCTATATATAGAATATTGCTTCAAATGGAATCAGAACATCGGTCCGTTTAGCTCAGTCTAGTCTACAACAATTGATAGAAGAACTCCAGAATTTCAACAAAAAAATTTCCTAGGTGCATTGAAACTTCAGGCACTCTGGCATTTTATTTTTTTAAAAAAATGCTTTACCACTTTGTTACAGTTATTCCTGACATATTTATACTGCCACAATAGTACAATATAGGTCAAGTCACAGGATATTTACCAGAATAGAAGGAAGATGTATTAGGTACAGCTATAAAATTAATTGTGTTCATCTTAGTTTTGTCATAAACATGCAGCTTCCTGCAGAAGTTTATTTTTTTTAAGTTAAGTTACTGGGATTGGGCGAAAGCTGTTGATCATGCAGTTATGTTCTAGGACACATTTTAATATTTGAGCTACCTTCCTAAGGTGTCCTCTGGTTCAGCTCACACAGCAACACAGTTTGTTTGTTGCATTTTTAATGATTCACATCCTTCCTCAAAGACCGCAGATCTATACTGTACACTTTGAAACTGTTTTTTCTATACCTCAATGTGGAACTTTAGCCACTACACTTTGGCAATCCTCTTCTGCATTGCACTGAGACAGAATCTGTATTAAATCTTTTTCTATATGTAATGCACAGGATTGGCAATATGTCTCCTAAACCCAGCTCAATGGGCACATGGCAAACAGTCTAGTGCAATATTTTTATAATGTGAGTATGAAGCCTAAACCTCAGAATCCCAGGCGAAAAGCAGGGACAGTGCTAGAATCTTCACGGCTATTGGTTGATTGATTTAACTTATCAGATTTATACTCTACCTTTCCTTCTATTCATCTAGATGATTTTAAAAATAAAGAATAGCAATAGCACTTAGATTTACATACTGCTTCATAGTGCTCTACAGCCCTGGAGCACCACCACGGCTCTATAAAGAAAATACAAAATATAAAGAAAACACTGTAGCAGTATTACTATTAAATCCAGGGTAAAAACAAAAAAGCTAATAAGCTTGGTGGAAGACATATGCATTTACAACCTCCTAACTATGAGAAGAGTGAGGACCAACTGCAACTCCCTAGGAAATATATTTTGTAGCCTGGGAGTCACACCAGAGAAGGCCCTTTCCCACACAGGATCTCCATGAGCAGGATTATCTTGAGAAGGGCTTTTCCCTGCTGATCTAAGCAGGACTTTTAAATTAACTGCTCTGCAGTTGCAGGCTCTGTTCGCTCTATGTTCCCTTTGTGTTTGTTTCTATGTTTGTATCTTTGAATATTCACACATTCATTCCTGTGCACGTTGATGTTTTAATCTCTCTCTCTCTCTCTCTCTCTCTCTCCTTCTCCCTCTCCCTCTCCCTCCCTCTTATCTATTTATCATCTGTCTGTCTGTCCTCTCATCCATCCATCCATCATTTCCATCAACACCATGGATAAAACAATGGTCAGAGCAGGAGAGGACAACTCTTCCCTATCACGCTAATAAGTGTCTGCTTGCTACTTAATCAATTTCACAAACTGCTTTTATCAGTGAACTTGATGACAATTCCTTTTAATTAGTTCCATAAAGTCTACAGAAAATTCACCATGTCCCTTACCCTATCAGAGTTCTACTAGTAAAACTGACAGTACCATACTTTTAAAATACATTGTACCAGAGCAGTGCATGGAAACCATGATTCCATATATCAGCAGCACAAAAATGGACTTTTGAAGGAAAATAATATCAAGAAAATAAGTCGGAGCATAGATTTCCTTAAGTCAGGCAATCATCATATCACCCCAGAACAGCTCATGTTGACTTCTTTGAAATTTTAGAGTATGATATTAAATACTATGAGAGGGCATTCCAGAAAATCCTACCGCAATAGTGAGATGCCACAGTGCCTGCCATTTCATCCAGTCTGAAGAGTCCTAAGAACTATTTATTAGGAAATATTAATTTATTAAAAAGGCAGAAATCCAACATTTTATGTAACTTTTCTTTGGCTGCTCGGTATATGAAGCACTTAGACAATTTCCACAGCATCTCTCTTGGATATTGAAGAAAAATGCAGTTTGAAAGTCTCTCAGTCTCTAGGGAAAAACTTACAAAAATGCAAGTGCATAATTTATTGCATGTCAGGATTGGAGTTGTTATTTTTTTTTAATGTGAGCAACAAATTGCAAGAAGAATCACTTGTTTTCTATGAGTGCCGCATTTAAGGAGAATTTAATTTGGCTTAAAAGTGTCATTAAAATATATGTATTGTAAACTGCAGTTGTATAAAATGATGTATCTGTCAGATAATGATACTTGAATAGTCTCCTGTTGCACTGATAAAAAACATTCTAGTAGTTTGTACAGTGAAAAAAAATGTTGCCATATTTCAAATTGCTATTCTGATTTTTGTTGTTGCCATTAAATAAATATTGAACTCTGTAAATATGGAAAGGAGTGGCCTATCAGCCTCAAGATACCAGATTCTGAAGGAATTGCAAAGATTATGTCTTCCGTAATAAATACACTAGAAATGTGTAGTGTAATATAGTTCAGAGATGCAGGGAGCATTCGAAATCCAAAATACAAACCCTTTTATCCAGTATATGTATACTGTATATATACAGTATACATATACAGTATACAGTATATATACACATACATATACATACATACACATAAATACATACATACATACATACATACATAGGAGCGATGGTGGCACAGTGGTTAGAATGCGGTATTGCAGGCTAACTCACTGTTCACTGCCAGTGCGATTCTGACTCTGTTCAAGGTTGACTCAGCTTTCCATACTTCCAAGTTTGGTAAAATGAGGACCTAGATTTTGTGGGGCACTATGCTGACTCTCTAAAACATTTGGAGAGGGCTGTAAAGCACAATGAAGTGATCTAGTGGAATGGACAAAATACCTTCAGGAGAAACAGTCACTCAAATAACCATGAGACAAACTTGGCTTGCTTCAGTCATCATCAATAAGCAATGCCATCTAGTGGGATAGGAAGCAATCCTTCTCGGTTGCAATATAGGCCCTTTAGGGTATTGCTTCTTCTAGAAATCTTCTCAGTCCCCAAACTTCCTGCCTTCTAGAGAGAGCTAAGAACAGAGGTCTTCCTTCAAGTCTTGGGTTTGAGGGCCTAATGGGCTCCTCTATGTTGGAGGCAACGTGGAGGATTGTTTGTTTCTATCCCCCTCTCAGGGCAGTTGTGTTTTTTATATCATACAGTTGTTTTTTATGTTTTTCATTTGTTTAATTTTGTGAAGCTACGCAGAGTACTTTTATTTTATTTTTTTGAGATGGGAAAGTTTAGAAAGTGGATAAATAATGTTGCACTTAGGATGGTCTGAGATTCTCTCTTTCTTGGGGGGGGGGGAAATGCCTGATAAATATAGTAAGTCGCAGTGGAAACAAAGCTTATGAGTGTGATGTGAGCAGAAAACGTTAACAGCCAATAAAATACCGGTACTTCTTTTTCTTGCTAAGGAAAAGGAAAAAGATATATGATGTCAATGGAATTCTTAAAACCAGAGTGCAAGGTAATCTGATGAGCACTGGCAAGTGGTTCCCTGCCCTGGTCCCCACCATACCAGACAAAACGGAGTGCAGCAACCTGTGACTCAGAGAGCTGAGATGGCTGCATATGCTGGAGCTCTATGGAGAGCTTTCTCTGTTGGGATGCTTCAGGCAGTAAATGTGCTTTCTGTAAGCCGTTGCAGCATTCCTTGTCTCCTTGTTGAATACTACAATGAGGCACCTGGGATGCTGTAATAGTAGGGATGAAAGAACAGTTTCCTCACAGGTGATATTGTGTTATTCCTGGTAAAGATGAAGACTTTAAAAATATTTCCAATACTCTACATAGGGTACTCATGCTTTTCTATTCTGGATCTTTTCTGTCTTAGTAGCTTTCCTCAATAAGTGAAGTGTTTGTGTTGGTAGAAAGCCATGCTGGCATTAAATTTGGAACCACCATTGCCTATCCCCACCGTGCCTCAGTTGGCCCTGTGACTTATTGTGCTGGCTGGTGCTGTCCTGAAAAAAATGGCAATTTCTATATTTTTTCTTGATTTATTCAGGAGACAGAGTAGGATTGAGGGAGGGTAGTGTATATTGGAGGTGGTGACCCTTTGAGAGCTGTATGCAATGAAATTTCATTTTAATGTATGCCAATTAGTGT
>JANHFL010001474.1:406421-427257 GCA_032468155.1 Oxyrhabdium leporinum
TCTATTCTATTCTATTCTATTCTATTCTATTCTATTCTATTCTATTCTATTCTATTCTATTCTATTCTATTCTTCCAGTGTAATACTGTTTTATAACCCTATAGATGGCATGTTAATTTTGATATCCAGAGTTGTTGCTTGGATCCCAACATATGAGCAAGTTTTGAAGATCTGGTTCTTATAGCGTCTTCCATAAAATGGCTATGGAGATCTCAAAAGCTTACCAGTTAAGTTCTATAAATTTGGCTGATGTAAAACAGTTATTGTCTAATCGCCAGTCTTTGTTTTTTCTTCTTTTGTAGACCAGCAAAACTTAGTTTGTTATAATTAAAGTGTTGTAATAAATGATAAGTTGATCTTTGGTTCATGGGTTAACTTTTGGGCCAGTCACTTTCTCTCAATCTAATATGCCTCACTGGTTATAGCTGTGGGGAAAAATAGGAGGAGGGAATTCTATATACATTCCCTTCAGCTCCTGAATGAAAGTCAGGATAAATATAATATAAACATATACATATGTTTATATAAACCTATAAACCTATTTATATATTATATAAATTATGATATAAACATAAATATTGTGTTTTAAGTCCAGTGGTATTTCTAATAGAATTGCATTCCTGGGGATCCAGTGATGCATTCTTGTAAGAAATATCTGACTCTGGTACCATTTTAGAAACATTCAGATTTCTTAAATGTCATATAACATATATCATTTATTTGTTATACAGTATCCTGCCTTTCCTCCAAGAACTCAAGACATGCATAAACCTCCTGCCTGCAGTTTTTTTCCAGCATCTAAAAACCCTGGTTAGTACTCTGATCAAAGAACTTGGAAAGTTCAGCACTTAAATTAGACTGAGAAGTAAAAGAAAAAAGAAGAAAAACCAAAAATCCAACAAAATTTGAAAGGTTGCCACTACAAAGAAGAACCTATTCTCCAAAGCACTTGAAGGCAGGATGAGAGACAATGGATAGAAACTAACCAAGGAAAATACCAACCTAGAACTAAGGAGAAATTTACTGTCAATGAGAACAATTAACAATTAATTCAGTGGAACTGTTTGTGAGCGCTCCATCAATGTAAGTTTTAAAGAAGAAATTGGTTAGGTGTTTGTCTGAAATGGTATAGGGGTTCCTATTTGAGCATGAAGTTGGACTAGAAGACTTAGGATGTTCCTTCCAACTCTGTTATTTGTTTGCAATCCTCATACAGAGCTTCAGAGATATAGTAGCTTCAGAAACACCAGGGTCAGGGAGAGAGTGTCAAAAGCAGCATGCCATTCTAAGAATGACCTTCAGTTCTGCATTTGCCCACATTACCAACTAAAGCAGGGTATCAAGACATGTTCTTAATTGACAGAAAGGTTCATGTGAAAAGAGGTGCAAATAATCCATAAATGGGTGAAAATCCTTTAAAACTAGAATAATCAATAATCAGTTTATCAAGACTGGCTACCACATTTTGCACTGTAATTTCATATGCCCCCCCCCACACACACTGATTTTATATTAATGTAGGGATAGCAGGACAGAACATCAGGCTGCATGTTGGTGCTGACAGTATGGAGACAAACAGGCAATCAGTCTGGAAGGAAGCAATTTGTTAGACTATAAAGCCAGAGTGCTGTTATAAAATCAACTCTATTTACCTCGAGTCACAAACCTACTGGAGCTGCAGTACAGTATTCTCCCTTGTAGTAACCTGTGCTGAAACCCAGATTCAACACATGTTTTCTGAGACTGCATGTTAGAAAAACACTTAGCATTTCTCGCCCCCCTGGAAGACGGGAATTGAGTTCTTTCTTTGAGAAAGGCAAGTGCTGCTTCTTCTATAAAATACTGTAGGGTTGAAAGTCAAAGGTATTTGTTGTCCATTTCCTCTTGTGGAACTTCAGATTGTATTCACTTTACAAGAATGATATTTTTCTAGAAAACAAGGCAACAAAAATAAAATTTAGAATTCACCACAATGATGAATAGGTAAGAGCAAAATTCTGCACACACACACACACCAATGTCCTGCTGTGCTGTCTTCTCACAGAGGGAGAAGGGTTTCTTGGGAGGGCACTGGGCATGTATGCCAAGGGTATATCTTCCAAGCAGAGTCACCCAAGGTGTGACAATCATCTCAATTGCCTAGCTAAAGCAGGCACCTATATTGGGCAGCAGGAAGATGCTGGAAACAGATGATCACTTTAGTGACAATGGCAAAGGCATCATTTTATACAGGAGAAGACAATCGTAAATGATTGCTGCAATTTTAGCAAGAAAGCCACATGGATAGACAATGTGAAGTGATTGACGATATGGTACCTGATGCTGAACATCTCAAGTCAGATGGTATTCAACATGCGGCCGAGGACGAACTACCAGAAATACAAATGTGAAAGATGAAGTAAATCAATTACACGCAGACATTTTAGGCAAGCTGAAATAGACTGGGATTGGACACCTGCAGTCAGAAGATCATAATGTTTGCAGTATTACTCAGGTCATGAAAAACAAAGAAGGCATTGCTTTGATAGTCAGGAAGGATATAACAAACAAGTATTTGAGTTCAGTGTAGTCAGGGACCAGATAATACCAGTAGCAGATAGACTTTATGGACAATACTTTAATATGATGGTTATCCAACCATGCTGCATTTACTGATGCAGAAGGGAAGGTTGATGAGTTGATATCTGAGTTTAATCTGAAGTCAACAGAACATGCAGGCAAGATGTGTTGAATGTGTTTGGAAACGGGAATACTGAAGATGAAAATATTAGAAGAAACGTATAGTTGGACTGTCGAAACTGAAATGAAGCAGGAGAATGACTTAACAGTTTCTGCAAATCCAATGATATCATTACAGCTAACATATTTTCAAACAATAAAACATCTATTTAAATGAACATCACCAGACAGAACACATAAAAATCAGTATAAGGATTCTGCCTTTCCGTATCAACTATCAAGAGTAGGGGTGTCAAACTGGATTTCTTCAAGGGCCAGATCAGCATTGTAGTTCTCCTCCGTGGGCTGGCCGGGGGGGGGGAGATGGGACAGAGCCTCTTGCAGCACCTTGCTGGCCAGAATGCAGTATAGGGGGGCCTCGCATGGCCCGCCACACCCCATTTTGGCCAGCAGAGTGCTGCAGGAGGCTGTCCAGGCTGAAAACAGGGCGTGGGGTATGTGCATGGCACCACCGCATTCCATTTTGGCTGCAAGAGGCACTGAGGGCTGGTCCTTTGCTATTTCCAGGCCAGCCCCACAGCCCGGTTTAAACATCCCGTGGGCCAGATCCAGCCCACGGGCCTTGACTTTGACACCCCTGATCAAAAGGAAAGGAATCTTCAGTCAGGAAATATGTCACTGACTAGCATTTGGTAGGATAGCAATGAAGGCCTTGAAGAAAAAAGATTGATGTGTCTATACTTACAAAGTTCAAAATCATGCAGGAAGGGTATTTAATTTTGACACTGTATGAAGCAAAAGTTGAAGTTTGAAAAAGCAGCTTGGAAAGAGGTTTCATATTTTTAAACTTTGGTGTTGGGAAAGAATGCCACAAGTAACTATGAAAAGAAAGAAATAGATCACAGAAAATATCAATCCAGAGTTTTCACTCCAGGAACAGATGACCAGGGTCAACTTACCATATTCTGGGCAAAAACCAAGCTCCCTTGAGAAAACAATAATATTAGGTAGGAAAGAAAATAAGAGGACGACCAACAGCAGAGTAGGAGGACTTAATTACAGCAGTGATGGTTGTGTTGTTGGAAGGGCCAGACTTGGAACAAAACATCCTGGAGAAGTTCTGTCTGGGTGATTGCTAAGAATCAACACTGACCTGATGGCATATAATGGTCAAGAGCACGACCCAATCTAGTGAAAACATTTCCTCATTAGCGGTCATAAGCCAAATTCTTAGTCCTACCCATATTGGATGTTCACTTGCAAAAAGACTACCTTTTTGTATGTCAATTTAATTGGAAAGGCACATATCTCAAATTGTGCTAATTTTAGTAGTAAAATTCACTTTAACTTAATATAAAAATACAAATATACAGTCTTTTTATTAAATCATAAGCAGGCAACTAAGATTAGTCTTTTTTCTGTAAAAATCCAGATAATGACAATCATTTAATTTGTTTAAGTTGCATTTTTGACTGACACAAACTACACAATTTGAGTAATTTGTGCTATTAAATCATGAAATGCATGATGTCAGTGCTCCCCAAAATGCTCCTGCCTCTGTTTTATACAGACAGCCTTAAAGATTTTGAGAGGCTGGTGCTAAGAACAATGTTCCCTTGAAAGACATAGGCTTAAATGTAAACAAGCAACTAGAAACCCAGGTTTAGATTTTGCATGGTTATTAATCCAGCCAACATACATGCAACATATATACTGGAGGAGAAAAAAACCCTGGCATCAGTAGTAAATCACTGAAGTCACCGTCTCTCTTCCCATGTCATCAACGATTAATTGAAAACTGTCATAACTTCTAGAAATTCTTCCAGAGAGGAGCTGATTCATTCTGGAGAAAGATAATATTTGAATGGTTGTCCTTGAATGGTCATGATCTCAACTTGAGTCTCCTCTATTCAGCCCTGGAGAACAGTTATCAAGCAGAATTAGCAATGACAGGCCTCTGTTGAAGGCTACTTCCTATGTTTCTAAAATCCAAACAAATATCAAGACCATAGATCAACATACTTAGGAATAACATTCCTTAACAATGTTATTGTTAATACTAATTTAATGACACAAGTGGAATATCTCACTTTGGAAGCTTTTGTCACTAATGAATTGTGGCATATCATATATTAATAATAATTTTATTAAGTTTATCAAGATATAAAATACAAAAGAAAGTGAAAATAGTGGGAAAATAGGGAAGGAAAATGGGAAGAGAAAGAAGTGTAGGATAAAGTGGAAAAAAGAAAAGAACATTGACTTTCGACTCTTTTTAGCACAGTAGAATAAGATAGTGAATTACAGCCTCATCTTTTAATTTTCATATACTTAACGTGTATTAGCCATTTCTAATCAGCAAAATCCAAAGTCAAAGTTTCATTTTTTTTTCCATCTCAAGCACAAAATCCAGAAGTGGTTTCCAAACAGAAATGAAGTTGGATGTATTCTTTTCTTTGATTAAAGCAGTCAATTTTGCCATCTCTGCTAGTTCCATCAATTTTTCCAGCCATTCATCCATTATGGGAATTAGAGTATCTTTCCATTTTTGTGCATACTGTGTTAAACATTCTTGCTGCTGTTAATATATATAAGAGCAAAGTTCCAGATTTTTTTCCCCCAAGATCTTTATTCATTAAGCCTAAAAGAAAAGTTTCTGGTTATATTTTTATATTCACCTTATGAATCTTCTGTATTAAAATATGACTCCTATACCAGTATTTCTTTACTTTGTCACAAGTTCACCAAAGATGGCAAAAAGTTCCTTCTTTAAATTTACATTACCAACATACATTTGAAATATCTTTGTGCATCTCTGACAGTTTATCAGATATTAAATACCAATGATATATCATATAAAAATTCTTGAGTTGTGGAAGAATTGTGTTGCTTGCCACAAGAATGGTCCTTACACTGTCCAGCAGTTGCATGTGATATCCTTGCTAGCATATGCTATTATCAGATCAGACAGACAACAATAGCAAGGATGTAATCAATTGGAGAAAATAAGATATTTTGTCTTTCATAGCTGAATTTCAAATACATATTTATCACATAGTAAAGTGAATAGGAACTTAGAAACATTTTTGAATTGCCTTAGATCAACGTGGCTTTCCCTGGCTTCTTCCTCTTTCAAATAACAGAAAAGAATAAATTTAATTATCAGTGTTTCTTTTCTTCTATAACTTTGCATCATATCCACATTTTCTGAAATTACAGTCTGAGATTATTTTAAACCCAGGAACAATGGGCTTGATTTAACAATCAAGAGGCAAATTGAATTTGTAAGAAAAAAATGGTTAAAGGCAGCTGCCTTCGAAGATCACTTAAGAGAAGAATATAAAATTTGCTTGAATATCAAATCCCACTACTTGTTTCCTTACTTTGTACCTCAGTGTGATATTTCATATTATACTTGCTTTTCCCACTTTTATTCTAGCTGTAATGAAATCTCTGAAACATTAAGGTACCAGTTTATCCAAACACTTAGATTTTAACATTAACTGCGTGAAGATAAGTGTGAGGTGCAAATTCTCACCATAAATAAAGAAGTTATATGTGCTCTGAGCTCCATGTGAACCTTGAATAAAGAAAAGATACAACTCCATTTGTTGCTTTCAGTTGAGTGAAATAATGGAGAAGACACTACAGAGAGAGAGAGAGAGAAAAAAAATTATCAGTAAAATTTGGTTTACATAGGCCAAAATTCAGACTGGACCATTCTTGCCAAACAGGCTCCCTTCAACTCACTTTGAAGTAACTTAGAAAGATGATTGATTGAACAGATTTTTTTTCCTAAGCCACAACTCTGTTAAATCTGAAACAAGAAGCTCATGTCAGTTTCAAGTTTACATTGCTAAGAACTTGCTACTGTAATACTCTTTCAGCTTACACATCTCTACCCTGTTGATTAAAAAGGTAGCATAGGGCCCTCCCTCAAGTGCTCTCCTTGAAGTGACAGAAAACTACAGTGCCAGAAAATTTGCAGCCTGCTCCCCACCACCCCTACAATACCTATCCTGCCACAGGCATACTGCCTGCAAATGGTGCTCTCATTTATGATGTACAGGACACATTAAGAGAAAGGACTAATGGATTCCCTTAGCTCTGTCTCCCCACCCCAGTCAACTGACAGCAGCTAGTGGAAAAACATGCATCTCCCAGTTGGCTTACTTTGGACTTGAATTAGATCTGGAGAGAAGGCAAATTTTGACAGATGACTAGAAGAGCAAGCTTAGCTATGTGTCAGAGTCCTTGGTTTTATACAAGTGTGGGTCACAGGTGCATTCAAAGGAAGATTGACTATCAGCTGAGGTCCACTGATATTTGGACTCCTTTTGGACACAGGTATAGTGTTATTTCAAAAAACGGGTCTAGCCATGTTCAAAAATGCCTTGAGTACCAGCTGATGGGCACTGGGAGAATTGCATCACAAAGCAATAGTGAGCAAGCCTGATATCAAGAATAGAATAGAATACTGGATTTCACTTTGAATGTACACTATTCGGCATACATTAAAATGAAATTACATTGCATACAGCTCTCAAAGGGTCACCACCTCTAATATAAACATAAACAAAAACAAAAACATAAACAAAAACAAACAAACAAATAAATAAATAAATATGCATGTACACACATATATTATATGACACAGAGAAACAACACAGTCTAGTTCGGATGTATGCCTGTACATGGCAAGAGAAACAAATCTTGCAAGTTTACTTATTTTTATCTTTCCCCCACTTTGCCACATAAACTCTTCCAATGGCACCAAGCATCACCTGCTATTCAGGTTAATCAGGGTCTCCGAGACAGGTACAGTCGCAAAAACATGGAAGATATAAGGAAATAACCTGCTTAGAAAGAACCAGATTGTCCTGCCGCCCAAAGAAAAATTCTTATGGAAGACAAAACTAAGACACTGAAAGCAAGGGAGATGCTCATATCAGCCTTAAGTGGCTAATAGGTACCAGGCTAATTCCAACCGCTGGGATCACCTGACTACCCCACCTGTGTTGGGAGAAAGGGGGAAAATCTATTCTGACCTCAGTACCCCTAAGAACAACTTAAGACTGCTTCAGTTATTGGTCAAGGATAAGATGAAGACAAGGTCATGAGTTCTCAGCAGAAAAGACTTTGGCAGGACATGTTTGTGCCAACTTGAGAATCAAGTGAGGAAACCCTCTACCTCTATCAAAATTGCCATTCTTTGCCATGATGTTATGGCAACTCCATTGAGCAAAACTAGTGAAGGAGAAATAATCTGTACCGTCTTGTACAGTATATAGATGAAATGGTGTAGTGTCTCCTGCTCTAGCGGGGTTGGATTAGATGACTTCAAGGTCCCTTCCAACTCTGTTATTCTGTTATTCTAGAGATTGACATTAGTCCTCTGATGTCAGATAGGCAAGCAACCACAGCAGTGTGCATTTATGAAATGTTTAGTCCTCAATCATTGCCTTTTTAGATACCACATTAGCAATTTCATTCTTCTCACTCTTGAACATTTACCAATGATTATTCTTACTTGGCTTCAGTGGTCCTTCATGCACTGAAAGATCCTGTGATCTCCTATTTTTAGGAGCTTAATGGCTGCTTCTCTATAGTTCCTCCGGTGTACAGGAGAAGATCCATGGAGTGAAAATGGGTTTTTGCTAAACATTAAAAAAAAGTTTCTAATCCGTGATTTTAGCGCTCTGGTATTTATGTACTACAGCTTCTACAGGGAACAAGAGATTGTTTGTACCAGTTACCAGCTAAAACAAGCCATCTACTTTGTCATTCAATTTTAGGGGCACTGGGAAGGTGAATTTATGATTTGCTGATTAGATCCATAACATCAGAAATGGAGCATATCTTGGAGTCAGCAAAACAGTTGCTCGAAGAGGCTGCTTTTCCATTATCTCCATATTTTGTAAATCTAGAAGTCAAATAGTGTGGAGAAAACCAGAGGAAGCTCCTATCTAATAACATTCGAGCAGTACACTAGATACTCTTCCTGAGACCATCTTTTCTGTAATGAATTCAGCATTTGTTCTGAAACCTGAAATCCAAACCAAACCAGGTGAAATGTGGTTAGCTTTGTTACATCACCCTACATAGTTTACCTTTTTGGTTTCTCTTTAGTTAAGTTTTTTAAAACTTTGTTCTCTTTAAAATACTTAAATCAAATATTTTATCAAACCAGTTGGCTCTTTTCACACCTAGTCCAAATGCAGCTTTTTGAAAAAGTCAGGAATAAGTAGGAAATTGGAGGTTCCGTGAGCCCATTGCTCATTTTTCCAGATGCATGGTGTGGTTAACACTGCATTTTTCAACCTTGGGAGGTTGAAGGTGTGGGAACTTCATCTCCCAGAATTCCCCATCAGCTAGCTAGGGAATTCTGGGAGGAAGTCTACATTCTGTCCAGCTGCCAAAGTTGATAAATGCTGAGTTAAACTAATGCAGCATTTGAAAAAAATAAAATAAAATAGAAGTGTTTCAAATGCTGCATCAGTTCAAACAGTCCACACATCTAATGAAGTGAGCTGGAGCTTTAAAATTGTATTCTTTTTAATAAAATGGTCAGAAAAGGTGCTTTCAGACTCATTCTGATTTTTGCCTGCCACCGCTGTCCTTGTACAATACCTTCCTAGAAACAGTATATCTGCTGGGAGTAGTCACTGGAATCATATGATACCTGTATTGTGATTCCTATGCTATTAGCTTCCAATTTAAAATGTTGGTGTTAACCTACAAATCCCTTTATGGCTTGATGGCAGGCTACCTACAGAACTTTTATTTCCCTACAGAAGTCAGCCTGATCATAATTGTGCCAGGGAAAGCAACTAATTATTCCCCGCTTTTGGGAGGTCAGAGGGACTAGTGTTCAGAGGTATTGTTTCTCAGTGGTGGTGAGTAAAAACTGGGTAGATAAATGAACAAATAAACAAACTGTGTTGGAATAAATAGCACAGTCCTCCTATTTGGCTTTCTGCAGAAAAAGCAAAATCCTTTTATCCAAGCTGATTGTTAGCCAACGATTCGGTAACCTATGAATTATATACTGGAGGACCAAGTTCTTCTTGTGGTTGTGAGAAACAATTTCCTATTTTGTAAAAGTACATTTAAAAGTAGCCAAAGATGGATTTCCATGAGATGTAGCCAGATTCCAGTCTGATTTATACAGCTTTGCAGCACAATTGCTTCTGATTGAAACAGGGAAGGACAGACACCAATTGGCCTCCTGCTAACTTTGACTTTCACTGCAGTAGTAACAGACATGTATCTTCCATTAGTCTCTCTCTCCCCCCCCTTTCACTTTCTGTCCCCCTTTTCGTTGTTTGTATTTGAAATTAACCCTGCTCAGCATATTAATCTGATGCTAGATCTCACCATTAGTTTGCCAGTTATTATATCAGCAGTCTTGCAAAACAAACCCTGCCATGTAATTTTCTTCTTAATAGTAAATTTTATTAAATAGTAAATTTTACTAAATAGTAATTTTTATTAAATTAAAAAACAAAGTGCAGAAAATAAAACAAAGAAAAATAGAAAATAGAAAATGTTCTTTTTAATAGTAATGTTATCAAATTAAAAAACAAAGTGCAGAAAATAAAACAAAATAGAAAAGAGACAAAAACTAAGAAAATAGTAAAAAAAGAAATATATAAAGAAATGATTTCCCCTTTCATAACGACAAATATGCAACATCGTCTTCTCTTAAAATGCAACCAGTGATCTCTTTTTCCCATATCACTTTGTTTCTTCTTGTGGGAGAGACTATTTTTGAAATCCAAACAGCTTGGCCAATACCAAAAATGAAAGAAATGTGTAAGGTCAATTCTATCTAATGGCAGAGGGAATCTTTTAAGATCGGAAACAAGAATGGGGAAAGTGAGGTCTTCTGTATGCTTCAGAGCAGTCAACTTCGTCAATAGCTAAAAAAAAAAAAATACTCCTAAGCCCTCTGAATGTAGTAAGTTGCCTATCCCTGATATGAATATTACTCTCATATTAACTCTTTCCCTCTTGCTTATGAAAGCAAGAGAAATTTTGAATGCATTACTTGCAATCAATTTTCTATTCCTTGCAAAATCTTGGCTTTGAGCATCTGAACTATACTCCCTTGTGTATATGTAACTACCGTAACAGAATTTAATTCAAGTTCTTGTCCTATTATTCAATTTCGAGCTGAAGCTACTTAATAACAATGGATAGGATTCACACTCCTAGGAAACAAAAACCAAATAAACCATACAATAGCGTAGTAGAGGCCTGCAGGATGTGTGGTTCCTTGTGCAACCTGCTGGCATTTTAAAAAATTCAATATATTTGCTATCACCAAAGTCACTGAAGCCAGGAAGGCACCCCGAAAAACATGCTGCTGAGTGTCTCCAGTATCTCCAGGCCTCATTGATGCCACCAGTTGCAGTCTGTCATGGCTCTGCTAGTGGCAAACAGCTGATCTTCAGGCCAGCTGTTGCTTTGCAGTCTGGAATGATTTTTACTTTATCAATGGGGCCCTTCCTTATTTTATTTATTGATTTGTTTGCTGTTTATATTTCATATTTCTTAACCGCCGATCTCCACAAGTTGAGCAGGGCTGGCTTAGGCCAAGGGTTACATGAACCCACATAGGTACTAGTATTAAAGAAGAATAGAGCTAGGATTCACACAACACACCAGTCAACAAATTCTACTATGATTCTGGGTGTAGGGTAAACACAGTGCTAATGTATATGTAAGTGGACATTCCAGACATAAGCAGGAGTTACTTTACTCCTGAACCCTGAAGATTTGGCAGCAATGTACAGCTATGTTGAGAAGATTCCAGTGCATAGGCTTTTAGCAATAAATCAGTTTAATTGAACCTTCATATCTGAGTCTGACCTTTCACACCTGTCAGCTGGGAAGGTGAAAGTTTGCAAGATGGGGAGTGTGACTCCATAGTGCAGATAAAAATGGGCATGATGTTATGCCTGTTATCTTGTTGATTTGACCCCCATCTCCTCTTTCAGACACTGCTGGTTCTGTAGAAAACATTTCATGGCCTTAGTTAAAAGGAAATCAGACAGCTGTTTAAGTGGCAGATGTCACACTTGGACTGCAATTCTATATATGTTGTATATATAGGTACCCATCATTTCTGTGATTAATCTTTCTGGAAAGCCTGCACTTACCCATACAGTAATTCAATTTTTATGGAACAAGGTGACTGGAGTTTAACGATGTAATATTAATAAATTCACATACATATATAGACTGAAAATAAGCATTGACCTTCCCTCAGGGAGCTCAATTTTTAACTGAGAGAAGATACACTACTTCTTTGCCTCCTTTTCTCTATTCCAACTTATTCTAATTCCAATATATATCTCCTTTCACCTTCTCCATCGTGCTACTTGGAAAGGAAGGTGGATTATTTTCTTCAACTTCTGGCTATCAGATTTTTTCCTGAGCCACCAAAATGCAGTAACTCTGTGATTTGCTTTTTATTCAGCTCCCAATAGTCATTATCTGTGTTCCCGCAGCAGAAGGAAGGCCCTCGGTGAAGATTCTGCAGTTGTTTGAAAACAACTCCAGGCTTCTGTAATTCCATGAGGTCTATTGTGTTCATCAGCAGAGCTGATTTATTTCTGGCGCAGCTATGAGAATTTTGAAATGATGGTAAAATTCATCTTTTTTAAAAAAAAAATGCTGGGGCTCTGTGGAGCCTGTGGATAGTCACCTACACTTCCTGATTTAGGAGGTATTTCGAGAAGAACGTAGCTTGAGAGGTTTTTTTGGCTCTCCCTCATAACAACCACTTGGGGTTAGGAGGCAGGCAGGGAGTTGCATATAAATGCCAAATGAATGCAACAAAGCTATGGCTAGATGCAAGCATTAAAAAAACACAAAAAACTTTCATGTGGAAGTAGGATGAGCCGGTGTCTGTTATTTCAAAATCTATCACTGCTCAGAGCAAGACCCTAAACTTTTTTGATGTTTGTTGTCCATATTTTGAAGTCAATAGAAATGAAACTATTGTATACCATCTAACTGTTTCTCAACCTGAGCAATTTCTAGATGTGTAGATTCTTAAGTCCCAGAATTCTCAACAGTGGTTATGCTGGTTGGGGAATTCTGGGAGTGGAAGTCTACATAGGCAACTGAACGTTGCCAAGATTGAGAAACACTGATTGAACTTCTTTTGAGGGATTTGAAAATGGAAAAGAGTGGAAGTAACCTGAGCCACAAACTAGCCAACCTCATTGTACAAACCCAGATTATTTATGGTTCAGCATCAGCATGTCATGTATGAGCAAAAAATTAGGTTAACAAAAAAATATGGATGTGTCAGACAAACCCAGCCATCACCACGCTCATATGTAGAAATCTCTACTTTTTAGGAATTTCAGAGAAAATTCTGGAGAGTTTGTTAACTACAGATGTATACACATGTTTATTTTTGGAGTGGTTGGTTATTTTGAAATTCCCTCAAATCAAGTGATGTCACTTTCCTCGATTGAGGTTCTGAGATCAGTCAGGTTCTTCCTCCTTTTTAGAAATTTCAGTTTATGATAGTCCAGCTCTGGGCTGCTTGAGAATTAGCTGATGTTATTTGGAAGTGAGAATGAGAATACGTGATGTGAAAATATTCCATCAAAATATTTTACGGTTTCATCACCCATCAGAACGAGCAACGTTGGTGACGTTTCTATAATTTAGCTGTGTGGGCTGGGTACAGATTGGTTCAGCCACCGAGGTTTCCCAGCATAGCTGGTTAGACCAGAAAAAAACCACCCAAGGAAAAAATTCTACCCATACCCAGAGGCAATTTTTGTAAACAAAACATGTCAACTTACTCTGCTTTTAAGGTCCTCTGTCTAAAAACAACAAACAGAATGTAGTCACTCACTGACTGCCATAGGATCAGTGACTGCAATTTCATACTAAAGATTTGTAATTCTGCTGCAGGACAGTTTTAGGATCCATCCAAGGATTCTTGAGTCTCAAAGGAGACATGTTGTTGTGTAGTTGTCCTGGCAATTGGTCTAGCTCTTCAGGTGAAGTACTCAAGGATGATGGAGGTTGTCATTTCCTTGCAAGATCTCAGCACCAGGGGAAATGGAGGAGACAAAAAGGCAGTCCCTGGGAATTAGGGTGTGATTATTTCTGCTCAGGGCAATAACCCCACAAGTTCTGCTTTAGCACTTACTTTTATGAATAGACTAGAATTCAAATATCACCTCTGGGGCTGGGCAGAATAAGTTATTCTTATTAAAGCACACACAAACAAACTCTGGTATGTTGTGGTTTTCCTTTTCTTTGTAAGAGCTTACATAAAAATGAGCTCCACCCTTAGGCAAATTGAGGCCACTGCCTCAATCTGAAGTGTCATTAAAGCTCTGGCGATTAATCATCCCCCCACTGACTGACTTTCTTGTGCCAATCTTTCTGCACATTTTTTGTCTTAAGGTTAAACTATCCCCCCCCCATTTAATTGATTGGATCAGGGTGCTCAGTTCTTCTCCAACTACCTTTGTTGTACAAATTGTCATTCTGAATTGTCATTCAGCAGAATGAACTGCCACAGAAAATGAGAACTGTTTGCAAGATTTTCTGTTGCACATGTATATAATTTGACTTGACTGAGTGTTGTGCAGCTGGACTGGGAGCTGGCCTCAATTTGCTACTTTCCCCAAGCTGACTTAAAGGAGTCCCTTACTATTATTTCATTTCATGGAACCAATGCTGTTAATGCTAACTCCTGAGTCCCTGGGCAGCCTTCCTCAATCTGATGTCCTCCAGATATATTGGCTCAAAATTTCCATCATACCCATTAACTTTCATCTGTGGCCAGTAGTACTGGCTGGGGATGCCAAGGCTCATTTGGAAGGCATCAGTTCAAAAGTGCTGCAAATTCTCTTCTGGAATTCATTTTAGGACAGTGAATCATCACTTCAATGAATTTAGTTCCAGTACAGAGCTGACAAATAGTGACTTCAAATTCAAAATCTCTTACAAAGTTGTTGATTTAAGGACAAATATGTGAACCATAACAAGTTGTAGCATGACTTTCTCTTTCCTGCTTGGCAATATATTTGAATTTTGAATCATATTAAGCACTAGCTGAAATCTCAGTTAACTGGTAATCATCTCTAAAACTATAATTTTAGTTTTCAATTCTTTGAATAATACAGTGGGGAGAAAGCAGCTTAGGTCTTATTGGTCTAATTTTCAACCATCTAGGACTGCAGTCTGAAAAATAAAATAGACATTTTCCAGTTTCTGAAAACATTTAACATGGGTTACCTTCACATGATTTATTTTATTATGATGTACGCTATTTGCCAGCTCAGATAGTATGATTGGTAAACCAAACTTTATTGCTTAGCATGTGGCATGAAACTCGATTGTGACTTAATTAGAAAGCCATAATTCAAATCATGTCATGGTATATGTGAACACAATGTTCAAGTAAGCAAAAGTTCAATGTAAACATTATAAGCTTATAAGTAGGCTTTAAAGAACCAAAACTTATGACTCTTGTTTACAAATAGATGAACAAACAATACAGAGTTGAAAGAAGACATCTATAGAGGGGCACAGCTAGTCAGAAAAAAAAGAGAGACCTAGAAATAAAAAAGTATCAACAAAGAATTATATTTGATTCACCTGCTGACAAAGAACTACTATATTACTATGTCAGTTAGTATATTGAACTATGATCACAAGTCTTTGCTGAGCTGGGAAACTCCCTGCTTGCCCTTGAGGCAATCTACTTATCCAGGCAAATCACAGGTTAGGTTAAGATGGGCAAATGCAGGCTTTGGGAAAGATGAAATATGGAAGACAACTGTGTGCACCATAGGAAAGAAGAGAGGAAAGAATACAATGATGCTACTAATAGTAATAATAAAACTGCTATACACTGAATGAAACAGATTTCAGTTCCAACACATACTACCAAGGAGAGGAAGATGGAGTGAATCAAGGTAACTGTGTTCAGACATGTGTCCAGAAATAAAACATCTTCATTTAAACAAGGACATTTTTTAAATCAAGGGTGAAAAGAAATCCATTTCACATGCTCTTTCTGTTCTTTGGTTGGAAAAAAATGTGCCTTTAATTTATGTGTCTTTTCATACACCAATTTACTTATATTTTTTCTTCCATTGAAAGAGCTTGGGGTGCCTTGTCTATTCTTTGCTGCCATAATATTCTACTAACGTGAACTAGTTTACTCTTCAATCTGGCGAGTGGCACAAAACCCCATACAGTGCAGTGCATTTACTCTGGTGAGACTGAGTCTTATTTGAATTTAGGATTAGAACCTAATGAGGTTCCCAAAGGAATGAGAATTTGAATCCACATCTTTTGAGTCCTGGTAGATATTTGTGCCCCAGGTTATTCAGAGGAATAAAGGGATTCTTTAAAAAGGGGGTTGTCATTTTTATCAAGGGCATCTTTCCATTTCTTTAGCAGAAAATCCCACCACTTTCTTTTTCTACAACTTATAAATCTCAGCGCTAATGTTAGTGGTTCAGCATTTGGCTGTCATGTTGCAACGGTACTAGAGATGCCTAGTTTAAAAAGCTTATGTCCCAGGAAAAATAAGGAATACAGTATTATTCATTTTGTATTTGTATTTGTTTAGTGGTAGCTCAAGGAACTCATTCATAAAGTCTAATAGCTAGCATGCACCTCAAAGAGTTTATATTGAATGAAATTCAGTTTAAGAACTCCTCACATATATTTAGATACTAGAACAAATCAGCATAATTAAAAACACTGAGGGTAGTAATTTGGAGGTTTTCCCCCATTCCCTCCATTGTGCAGCTGGCTGGATATTGTAGATATTTATTCTTTTAAATTCCTGTGAATGGTAAGACATCCTTGGAACAACTTTTTACAAAAGCAGAGCTTGTGGGAATTCCAAGTAAGGACTTCTGGTATCTTTAAAACACGGCTGTTTTAAACATTCATAAGTCCCAGATTATAAATTGCACTGGTTCAATTCACATACCCTGTAAAGACACACCTTCCTACCCTATTTTGGCATACTGTGTCATGCACAAGTATAACCTACATTCCTTTACAAATATACGGTGATTCATACAAGAGTAAGCAGATACCCCAGCCTACTGGTTTGCCAAGGATTCTGCATTTCATACTTTTTGGAAAGACTGAGAACTACATAATCACACATGCAAGTTGGGCTGGGGAGATTTTGAGGGGGGTTATTTTGTGTTTCAATAGTGATATGCCTAATATAATGCTTACACCACAGTTTTTAGGTTTCTAACTCAAAACGGCAAAAAACAACAACCACACACATGCTCTCACTTTACAGAAGTCCTGGTCAAAAGCTCCAGGGGCTGGGAAAAAAATGGTTCAGTACGGTAAGCAGCTTTGTGGCTACAGCTTCTCTACTCCTGTCCTAGACACAGCTGAACAACATCAAATCTCCATTATTAAGAGCATATCGTCTACCAGGGGGCCATAAAAATTGCAAGCATGCAGCCTTTGAACTGTGCCAGAATGTTTCATCCCCACCCAGAAGATGGGCTGTGCGGCAGCAGTAACTATCAGTTTTCCCAGGCTATTAAGGAAAAACAGCCACCAAACAAGTTGCAGGCTGTGCAAAACAAAACAAAAAAACAAACCTGGTAACAATCACCTTTTTTTTTTCAGCTCTGTAATTATGGTTCCCAAGTTTCATCCATCACCATTTGGATCACTTCATGCTCCAGCCCATCGCATTTCAGCTGACTTTGTGCCACTTCACCTTGGCTTTTGGATGCACCCTGTCGTAGGCATACAATAAAGCTGCTCCACAGAGCAAGCTGTTCACACAGCTGCAAGACAAGAGGATACAGCTGCCAACTTGCTTGTCAGGCTAGGCTGAGTAATGCTTAATGGAGGGAAGTAAGTACTGGATTGCCATAATGCTAAAATAAAAATTAGTAGAAAAGGCCCTACCTTCAGGATCGTATAGTGCAGATTTATCTAATTCTTAACAAATTTAAACCAGCATTTTTTTTTCTGTATGCATATATTAAAGCAGTTTAAAAGACAACTTGGTTTTTGATTGGCGCTATTGAAAACCATGTGATTATGAGATAGCCAAAAAGAAACGAATGCTTAGCTGTCATCAAGCAGTCTAGATTTTTGTAGGCCAGATCTGGCAGTCCAACTTTGTCTTTTCTCTTTCCCCCCACTACCTCAGTTTGTCTCATCATTATAGTTTCCTATGTTATTTCAGTGATTATAGGCTTTGGGTATTACATCAATCATTTGTTCTACCATATTGTTTTGTGATCCAGAGAACATTTAAACGAAGAAGATTGAACTTACATATCACTCTACAGTATAATGTGGTTTATTAGGTTTGCTGAGATGTTTGATTCCAGCTTGAGCACTGTCATTTTGTCAAGCATGTCTGATGGCTTCATTCATTATAGTGTTGGAAGTTAAAACCCACCCCACGCCTAGAAAAATGAAATATTTTAGGATATATTAAAAAGGCAGAATATTCCCCCTAAAAGAGAAGTAGAAACTCAGAGAGGCAGAAACTCACCCTCCCGCCTTTGTTAATGGGCCATTAAGGATGGAGCCAGTGAATTGAATTAAAAATGTTAAGATGATGATTGTTATAATGAATGACATATTATATATATTAGCAAAATATTATTATAAAGAATATAGTTGTAATTTTAATTATTATTGCAAAATATTTGTACCCAGACGATGCACCGTGTAATGGAAGATTGTTTGTATGTCAGGCACAAAAGATCAGGTCCACACGTGAAGGTCCAATTAAACTGATTAATCAATGGACTTATTTCACTTATGACTATGTAGAGATTCTAGGCTGATCCCTCTTAACTCCATCCCCAGGTTCTGCCACTCTTTGTCCTACAGTGTCCCCAGGATTTCCCCCAGCTACCTTTGGAACCCAAGTGGATCCATCAGTCACCAGAGGTGGACCATTTGAATAGGTCCTGCCTCCCTGTGGAGAGGGGCAGCATAGGAGAATCACAAGGACACCATGGCATGGTCTGACCATGACAGAGGAGATACTGCCAGATCCCACACCAGATCACGTTGCCACTGCTGCAACAAGAAAAACATCCGGAGTGTGACCACTGTCCCAAGTCGGACCATGGATGACCTGGGAGAGGCCCATGGCCATCATGGTGGCCATGAAGTCCTGAACTGCTTCCAAGGCCAAACCCTGGGATGGCAGATTGAAATGTCCAAGGACCATAAACCTGGGGAACTCCACTGCCAACCCTGAGATGGCCTCTAGCAGCTCAGGCAGGAAGTTTGCTATACAGCAGGGAGCCTGATACAGCAGCAACAATCCCAACTGACCCCATGAGCTCAATCTCAAAAACAGTGTCTAGCATCTGGAAACTTGGGGAGCATGGCCACTGAAGGCCAAAAGAGATTCTTGAATGACAATTGCCACTCCCCCTCCCCTGCCCTGTAGCCTTGGTTGATGGCAGACCCTAAACCTGGGTGGACACCCCCCTTTGGAGTCAGCCAGGTCTCAGTAATGCATGTCAGGTCAGCTTGCTCCTCCCCAATAAAATCATAGATAAGGGGGAGGGATTTATTAACCAACCTGGCATTCATCAGCAGCAACCTGGGCCTCCGTGGGACTGCTGTCAAGGATCTGGATGTGAGCTCAGAGGGATGGAACATGCCACCACTCTTAACCATAAGGGGCATCTTCCACTGCAACAGCCTGCCCTTTGGCTTCCATCTAGATGTGCCATGCCTGTCACCACTTGAATTAATTACTCCACCCTGACACCTCCATGGTGATTTTCCTCCCCCAGCCCTGGCATCCCTCTGCTCCGGGGCAGAGGCCCTTCCCTTCTCTCACCCATCCACTACCACTCAATCACCCAGTGAGGTAAGTGGTAGTGGAGAGCTCTTGCAGCACTTCAGAGTTAGCTGTCAGTGCCAGTAGGAGCCCTCTGTCATCACCACCCTGGTTAACACTCAACCTACCTCATCCTGTTACATGTGTGCTCTCAGCTTTGGCTTATGGTCACTCACTCACACATTCAGAGCCTTGGAAAATTGCCACACTCAAATAACTTTCAACCAAACACTGAGGCACATATAGTTCTTTAGAATACATGGAGACCCAGTGAATTTAAACCAACAGCAAAACTTTACTGGTTACAATGTATATATATTTGATCTTTCACACATGCACACACACACTCATCCACACTTACCCACATCCTCAACTAGGCTGGCAAGCACTAGCCAGAGGGATAGAAGTGTTCTGACCCAGCCTTCACGAGCCCCACTCAACAGCCTACTTGTGAGGAGAAACCCCCTTTTATTTAGAAAGGCAGGAATACACAGCATTCACTGACAAAGCTCCAGGTCAGAGGTGGTATTCAGCCGGTTTGGACCGGTTCTGGCGTACCAGTTACAGAAATTTTGAGTAGTTCAGAGAACCAGCAAATACCACCTCTGGCTGGCCCTGCCCCGTCCCGCCCACTCACCAGCTCGCCGCTCACACCGCCTGCCTGCTCGCCCCGCCCAGTCACTCCTCATCTCGCCTCCCCAGCATAGCACACTGTGTGACTCCTCGCTTGCGTTGACCACACAGTCTCTGCGGCTTGCCTGCCTTCCCACGTGGTGCCTGCGGCCCAACTGAGCAGCCCTGATCTGCCTGCCTGGGTCAGTAAGCCTGCAAGTCTCAGCCCAGCTAGCTGCCCCCCCCCCCGTCCCTGGCCTCCAGCTTGCCTGGCTTGCTTCGCCGCCGCGGCTCCATCCCACACAGCGCTCATGTCCTAGCTAGCTGCCCCCCCACACTGTCCCCGGCCTCCAGCTTACCTGCCTGCGAGCGACTCCCAAATCCCGAGTGCCTCCAGCTTGCCTGCCTTGCTTCACTGCCACGGCTGCATCCCAAGCGGCACGATGGTTGGCCCACGGCCCAACTGAATGGCCCTGATCAGCCTGCGATCACCTCCCAAATCTGTCTGCCTCCCATGTGGCCTGCCTGCCTTTGCCTAATTTTGGGTAAGTTGCTCTTTTTTTTTTAATTTAGCATAAAAAATTCAATATCTACATGGTGTGTTGTCTGGGTACAGTTAATTTTGTGAGTTTGCTTGCAAGCAAATTTTATGTTATGAGTCTATAGCTTTTATATTTTGAAATT